>JACEOJ010000198.1:786071-797512 GCA_013761285.1 Campoletis sonorensis
TTCTCCGTCATTCAGCTTACGTTTCTTGTTGTTTGGGTTTGTTTGGGCACTACGCTTTTCTTTTAATACTCTGCGTCAAGCCGGTGCCACGTCTCTTGATAAATTAAAGTTCGTAAAAATTAATCAACTGCTCTCGTTTGACAATAATTAGTTTGAACATTTCATAAATAGTTATCCATTCAAGAACGTTTTTCGTCGGTTACATACGCATCACATCACACTCATTGTGATGGAACGCATTGTTTGCGGACATGTGTGTTCGTAAGAATCCACTCAAATGATATAAATTCGTGAAATCTTCTAGTCAAAGTATAGAGATACGCGACAAGAGGAATAGTTTGTTTCAGGTCATCTGTGTTGGAAATTCATTTGTACGATTGTATCTTGTTACTCATGAATTCAGTAAGCTAGCGGTAGAGTTGAGCAAAAGCTTTGAAAAAAAGTAAAAAAAAAGTAAAAATGTAAAAAAAGTAAAAAAAGTAAAAAAAGTGAAAAAAGTTATAAAAAAGTAAAAAAAAAGTAAAAAAAGTGAAAAAGTAAAAAAAGGTTTAAAAAAGTGCTGCACAAGGGTCATCGAAAACTTTCATTGAGATAAGTAATACATGGATCTATGATTGCTGAAAAACATGTTCATGCGACACCGTTTGGATTATATACCCAAAAAATAAAAGGCATTGATTGGGGACACTTGTAGGAGAAATTCATTTCTACGGCTCAGGCAAAAATTGATCCGTGTGCTGCCATCTGTTGATTTTTCGAAGTTTCTGAAGTGTCTTCAAATCATGGTCACAATCAGAATGCTGAAAATGTCGTCAAAGTATGTGATTGACACCAAAACACATTGGGGACTGTCCTCAAACGATGCTAATGTCTTCAAAAGATGTACCCGCTCGAAATTTCGTCCCCGAACTATGCTTCCCACATATATATATATATATATATACATATGTTATTATAATACATGGTTAAAAGAGCTCTCGATGCATAGAGATACTTGATTGTACTTGACTCCGGAGTATGTATTTTGAAGATTCTGTTCCGCCACTTACTGAGATGTATTTCGTATACTCGTATCCATATGAGTGAACTGTGGTGGAGAAAGAGGCGTAAGTAATATCGTTTTACTTTTGTTAAATCGAGTGGGCTACCCTCCTTCTTTTTCACCAAGTGATTAACATATATATGTATATAAATGTATACATTCGTTTATATAATGAGGCAGAGAGAGGGGGAAGAAGGACAGGAAGAGAAAATAATACCTCCACTCGACTCGAGAAAAGCTCGGGTGCACGAAGCACCGAGTTATCCTATGACCACAACCCTTCGGAAGTCGTAAAGCAGGAGGAGCAGCAGTAGTGGCGCAACGGAAAATGCTCTCGCGAACGGGTATAACGTAAGACAGACCCCGTAACTTGTGGCTCGGTGTGCACACCAAGAGACCGGACCACCTTAAAATTTCCTATATCGCTTGAGAGAAGGAGATCGTTAGCTATGTCTCTCTTATTCTCTCTTCTCTCGTTCCCGTTAGCATCGAGGATTAGGCGAGAGCTTCTCGGACGCTCGCGTAAATTTCCGTATCGCACTGGGACCGTATATTTTGAAGCTGCGATCGTACATATACGTGTATATACGTATGCAGATACGGCAGGATAGCACCGTTCGCGAATTTTCTCGGTGGAATTTATAACTATTTTATTCCAGAGCTTCCGGACGAGAAAGCATCGTAAGGCGAACGTTTTTTTTTTTGTTTCTTTCCCTTTAATTCAGTCGTAACAGCTTTCCCGTATTATAGGACTTTCGAATTTTTATTACCCTCCGCTCGAAGGCTTTTCATTCGAGCATCCGTTCGCAACACACTGCATTAAGTGTATCATCGTATCTCGATTGCAGCCGCTTAATCCGATTATTATATTCCTTGAAGACGCTCATGCGTTATACACTATGAAAGAGGAAAATTTAACTTCTACCCCCACGACAAGTAAGTTCTCGAGTTTGGGGATTCACTGTCTGTCGCACTTTATGACTCTCGGGCTCTATAGCACAACCAAACTTTCGGCATAATGGATAAAATTATTTGCCATTTAACTAGTTTCGTCTGGTTCTGTGCTTATAAAATACCTCGTATAACTACTGTGGACAGTTCGTCATTCTCTGCCGTTACCCACACTCTCGTAACAAATGTAATTGCGTTCTTGGTATTTCGATATGGGAAACGTTACGAATCTGCGCAGCTCCCCTCCTCGCCCTCTTCCACTCTACCTCTTTCTCTCTCAACCGTTTTATGTCTGTTTATTGTAGGAGACAAAAGCCTATAACGTCGTAGCCATATATACGTACATGCCCGACGTTGGGGAAACGGAAATTTGCCGTGAAATTTTCGTGAACTCGGCGCCTGGTTAGATTCCCTCCTAAAGATCGCCCGAATTTATACTGCCCTTCCCTCCTGAATATGCCGCGGTGTTCCAACTTTGCTAGTAAGCGATACAGTCGTTGACCCTTTAAGAAAACGACATGCTCTGCTGGTCTTGGCATATTCTTGTCCTTTTCTACCTAACCCGAAATTGATACAAGAATGGCCAAGAATCGCTGGAGGATCAACCATTGTGCCGCTTACCTTTCATGGCTGAGGGCAAACAAAGTTCGCTCGCATAATCTCGCTATGAACGAGGAACAGACAATTGTATCGCAATTTGGGTTAGCCTCGATTCCAAACTTCTCTTGCGCGTGTGCAGCAAGAGTTAGCAAATACGTTTGGAGTATGAGGGCACGTTTCTGCTTAACACCGCAAAAATAAATTGCAGCCTTTATCTCAGTTCCGTTGGAGCAATCTTAATTTACTATGTAACCATTTTGAGAACGAGCGTCTCAAAATTTACAATATACGATTTCAACTCCAAATTTGTTTGGCTTTGTTTGACTTGGTTATATTCATCATCCAGCTTTTATTCATTTTTGCCAGTCCCCATATTGTCGGGCCTGTTGAACATTTTTGCCATAATTGCGAAGCTTTCACTTAATCATAACGTTTACGAAAGGATTTTCATTGATTGATCTCTAAGAAATAAATTTCGAAGAATTTGAAAAAAATAACAGATAATCAACATCACGCACTCTAATTTGTTAAAAAATCTCCGAAAAAGCATATCAAAACCGAGAACTTACTGGCTTTACTATTTGGGCTAAAAATTGCTTGCTGAAAATAATTGGCCATTTATATTAGTCCTCAGCATGCAGTCAGCTTGCCAATTTTTGGTCATACGTTTCGTTCAGGCTTATTTTGAAAGAATTTACAGGCGTAGCGAGTGAGATAAATTCACATTGATCTAAAATAAATCCATTCTTTCCAGTACACTCGTGCTTTGGTTCGACTTGATAAAAATTTCAGCAGAATCCGTGTGGGAATTCACCAAGTTCAACCATCACTTTAACTAAATACTTCGTGAACGTAAGCTGAATAGCCGAGGGTATTGCAATATTTCTTAGGGTACGAAAAATGAACGGTGTTTTTTATTTGGCAGCGAAAAAAAGAAGAAAGATTGAGAAGAAATGTCTGAAGAGGGGCAAAGGATCTGAATGATGGTGGAACGATGTGAAAACGAGAGGAAAACATGGCAGAGACTTCTCGAAAGTTCGACGAGGGTAAAAAGATCCATCGTGAGATAGGGCAGGAGGGAAAGAAAAGATAAGGCAAAGAGAAAATGGCGGAGTACAGTAAGCATATATATCGAGTGGAGCTGATAGCTGTGGATATTCAGGACTGTCAAAGTGGACCATCTGCGTACTGTCAGCGTACGCAGCCTGCTCGGTTGAAATATATTCTTTCATCCCCATCCTGGCTATGTCCTGGCTATGAAAAAAACGTGGGACTTCTGAGTTATTGGCGAAATGTGGGAGAGCAGCCGTAATGAAAAAATACTGTCACGCAGGTATCGAAATACGGGATGGGTACACGCAGAGAGCACACACAGCAAAGAGAGAAAAGAGAAAGGGAGATGGAGACGGAGAAGGGCAGGATATTCTAACGCAGTATAAAGCTGGCTGGGGGATGCTCGCTGGTACTCGCACGGGGGTGGACTTGTCATCGCGATACATTTTCCTGCTTTTGCCATGATAAATTCAATATGCCCTCGGAAGCAGATCCAGACTGATAAATGCATCGTATAATTCCTTCACTCACATTTATGCGAATAAATACATATGTACACGCGCACTATGGACGAATATGCCATCATCCATCTGTTTTATCTTAACAGGATGCTCGCAAGATTTATTGAATACCTTTATTCATTCTCAAAATAAAATTAATCGTATCTACTTTGAATATTGAATCGATCTTTCCGTAATGTTTGAATAAAGTCAATATTTTATAACTGTAAAGTGCACGCATTTTCAATGGATCCTTTTTCCATAAAAATAATTAAACATATACAACTATTCAATAGTTATGTGAGCAATTTGAAAGTTTTGAAGTAGAGTTGTTGAAAAACGGTAGTTGTTTGTTTTCACGAATATGATTCAACACGTTTTAGGATCATTAACAACACCTATCTGAGTTCTACGTCTAAGTATCTTGTGGCAGAATTCCGAGAAAACGAGGTAAGCGGCCCGGTGACTTCAAGTAGTTTAACACCATATCATTCCCTCTGGCTGCTTTCCCCTATTAGCGTGTAGGCGAGACGATCGGAGGACGAGGGAATTGCTTGATAGGTAGGATTGGCGAGTTACTTGTGGGCATTAACTTCGTAAATGCAAATCAACAACGGTAGAAAGCTACGAGAGAAGAGCATCTCAGCAACTTGCTACGTTTAACTGGAGATGGCAGGGGCGGAGTTTCTTCTGCCCAGATCCGCACAAGATCTTCAATTAATTGTGGTCGTTAATTGGTGCGCACTAAGTTGAGTTAGTATCAATGGTCTCTTCTCTCAGATGATTAGGTACCTCCTTTCTCCTTACACTGCGACTAAGGTATATCGTTTGATGATGCCACCAAAGAGAATGAAAGCGAGAGAGGGAAACAGGCCAGTCAAAGTGCTTATATTCTCTTAGACAGCGCACAGTATGTGTGTGTGTACGTGAGAAGAAGGATTGCGGGAACTCTATACATAACCACGTAGATGGATATTAATTCATTAGAACGATCTCGTGCCCAATGGAGTGTCGCTTGTCATTATCGTAATTAACGTAATTATTGCGAGTAATCAGCTCAAAAGCCAACTCTTTCCATTACGTATCCTGGAATCTTATCATTACCGAATTAAGTGGAAAGATAGAGAGTTGCAGAATAAGAAATTGCCTAGGTCAATAAACTTACAACCCCCTATACTATTGAAAATAAGCAGGATGTAGAAATAGAAAATATTTTTCAAAAAGTTTTGGTAGAACATGTGAATACATATTTTATTTTGAATAAGCGCATGTGACTGCATAAAAAAACGTCGAGAGTCCTTTTTTCAAATGCTTTTGTGTGATTCCTTTCTACTCGACAGAGGATGTAAATTTTGCAGTTGTTTTTATTCTGGGTTAGTTAGATGTTATTTAAAATTGTTTTTCATTGAAATGATGGCTTTTGAGGCACTATATCATTGTCTCTTTAGAGAGTTTTGGAGAACATGTCTGCGAGTGCCGGATGTCGGTAGTTATACCGAGCACAACTACTAAATCACTAATACCGGAGGGTGTCTTACCGAAACGGGTGTATGACGCAGAGACAAGCACACGTGGAAAGGCGTTGAGTCCGGTGTCTCGTGGAAGGAAAGAAGCGTGCTGTAGGCTGTGAGCTTAGCACAGAGAATGCACATTAGTGTAATATATCATGGGACGCGAGCAGGAGAAAGAGAGAGACTGAGAAAGTGGGAGCCTAGCTGTAGTCGTCGTCGTCGCCGTCTAAACGCTCGTGTATCATCTCCACTGATACGGTGTAGGAGTTTAAAGAGAGAGATAGAAAAAGAGAGTGAGCATTGTACAATAATATTATAAAGTACCAACCGTCATCCAGGAAACTACCGGGCGGTGGTTCAAAGTAATATTATGCTCCTACAATATTTCGCCAGGGCACCCCTTCGTAATATATTGTCTCTGTGACTAAATTGATATTCAAACCAATGCTTCTTATATACCAAAACAAACGTATTTAAATCGCTGAGTCGACGACGTCGGCCCAAGTATAATCTTGAAAATGAACATTTTAAGACGTTCCACAGGGTGATGGGCCCCTCTTTCGGTTGATCCCAAACGTCATTTTCGCGACATAGAGAGTTCTATGTGGACATCCCAACGAATCATGCAGGGCAATGCTCTAATTCTAATCTGACATAAGATCGTGATGTCGTGAATTTTGCTTTCGAGTCCTATAAGCTGGTTGGCTATATTTTGGAGCTAGCTGATTAATTTCTTTTGAAGTTTGCATGTATGTTTCGGTAGTCATTATATAACTCGGAGCACTCTTAAGTCTGAGCAGACATTCAAGTCTTTGCACTCGAACACGTGAAACCTCTGAAAAAATCTTCGTTTCTTCATTTTCACTTTACAGCGTTAAAAAACGTTACTGAATTGCCAACAAAAGGTCTTATACGTCCGAGAACTTGAATACTACAGATACAATTTACACATCTTAATATTTCACAGTACTTGTCGAAATGGCGGCACAACTGCATTAGGTGTGTCACCGAATGCACCAGGTCGTTATATTACATACGAATACTCGTTGGTAACCGCGTGGGTCCAGAACGGTTACTAATTCCCACGTGATCCTCGAGGGTGTGCTAAGAAAGGTAACGTCAAGTTAGTACCTATATATATTTATGCGAGCATGTAGCTGTAAGTGCAGTGCATGTCTAATTGGCAGCGGCTTCTACCAATCTCCTCCTCGTTTGTAGATCGGATCGCTCGTCTCGTCGAAATTTCCCACTGGGTTTCATATTGTTCCAGTAATAATATTGTGTACGTCTCAGCTCTTATCGTAATACAAAGCGGGTGTATCGATGACGATCCGGCTTTGATGAACGGTATTAGTCACTCGAAAGTTGAAGAGGCAAAAGAAAGAAACCTTGAAGGCACTTTAATCTCTAAGAGCTGATATACACGGGTCTAAATATTGTTAAAGATTTTTCGTTCGTTTGTGATTGGTCGGATTTTCAAATTGCCAACGAGTGTAGCCTCTCGGGGCCAACACATATTAGGGAGAAAGGGATTCTTTTGTAGAACGTAGAATTGCGCGTGTTCGCGGATGCAATCCGCGTCAACTGTGCTCTTGCTTTTTATTTTTTTCACTTTTTTTCACTGCCTCCTATAGTCTCGTTTTGCTTTGTTGGCCTGGGTACAATGAAGGATGCAACCTTTTGTGAAGCAAAAATAGGACACAGTGTATACGCTTCGTTTTGGTGTATATACATATGAGGCTTCGCAAAAAAGCACCGTTTTAATACCCTTTGTGGAAGTAATGCACGTGCGATCTGGAGTACCTTTTGTACAACATATACATACACGTATGTGTTATATGTACCTCTCTGTTTTTCGTCTGTACAGTCAGCAATGCACAGAGACTTACAAGCACATACGTATGTGTGTACAATGTACACATACTTCAGGGTCTCTTTCTTCTTCATCGTTCTGTAGCACTACGTCTAAGTAGGTCTACGCCTCGAAGAACGGATCTATATTATACTACCCTCGTTGTCGACAACTCGAAGTACATACGCGCATAGGGACAACATTCGCCTCATGCTTGAAACTTCATAACATCATAATAACGAGCAAAGATCTCGTTAATCGCTATGTCGTCATATTCTGTACAGCTCCTTATTCGAGAGAATTAGCTTTCAGCCCATTTCTATAATAGATATATGCAGATGGGAGAATACACGTGTATATTTTATCGATGTTGAGTGTGACGAAGATAAGTTATGTATAAAAAACGTATTAAAAAAAAAAGATAAAGTTTTGTATAATTTTAATCATCGAATTGTCCTCGTGATAGAATGAGATATTAAATTAATCAAAAAAAGAAAAAAATACCGTCAGTGTTGTGACATTTTTTTTCAAGCAGCCAGTAGTGGAGGAAAAAGATTCTACATTGGATTGTTTTCCAGTTTGGAATTGAAGATATTTAAATATTTTAGGTATAAGAAACTACATTTCAATGGCCAATTTTATCTTCCGAAATTTCAGTATCTTTTTATAAAATCTAGTTTCTTTCATATAAAATAACACCATTTATTAAGTCATATTGGATAACGTGCAACGATGCATGGAAAGGTAGAAAGCTCTCACAAGGGGTATCCACGGATCGTGTGCCCGCGATCGTTTGAGCACGTCTCTTTTGCATCGAATGTGTATCAGCCGTGGCTGATCGATTCACCGTTGATTCTATTTGGTAAATTGAAAAAGGGGTTTTGTAAATGTATGCGGAAGGGTGATCTTTCGTTGGGGGAGTTGACATACGCTTGACACCCGAACAAAGCCAAAGACGGACAAAGAGCTTTGTTTTTTTAGATTGGCTGTTGGTGAGCATGATCCTTTCTCCTCTATTTTCCTCCATCCCACTCTATAGCTTCTCACCCTGCTCACACTCAAATAAATTATGCGAAAAAATAAACGATGGAAAGTTTGCCTCGACAACTCTACCATAATTGCCCTTATATTGAATACGAATTGAAAATTCAAATTGACTTTCATCGCTATTCATTTGCTCGATCGACTGCGAATAAATCACGGACGAAAGAAGATGAGAAGGAAGTCGAGATGAAGAGAGGAGGTAGAAACAATATTTTTAGGTAGCATTATTTACTTATGCATTTTAAAAAGACTTTTCGCTATCACAGATGCTTGCCAATATTATTTATAGGCAATTATTACGAATCTGCCCTCATCATGATTTTATAGCTGTATGAGGAAAGTGTTAAATATAAGATTGTACAGCGACGATTTCCCGGCCCGCAGTCGCTAAATCGAACGACGATGCACTGCTGGTAAAATCTTTTTGTACAGATACATACATTATTCGTACCTGTGTACGTATACATACGACGATGTCGTAGAACCTTCGATTTTCCGCTACACACACTCACACACACATACCAAGAGAGTGCATTTATCGCTTATTGAACGCGCGTGCCGTGGCGCATTCCCCATAAATCTTGCAAAGGTTGCATGAAGTCGTTCCGAGAGAACGCTAGGCGAGATCCTGTAACGCACACTCCGACTCTTACTCGATGCTTCTGGGTGGCAAAACCGTACATAATCGATATCGGATATTCACCGAGCACCATAAACTTCAAAGACTTTGAAATATCGTGGAAAATAGAGAACGTTATTACCGTAGTGTTGCAAACAAAAAAAAAATACTTAAACGATTTTTAAAACCGGACAATTTGATCAATAATGGAATATTAACGTGTTATTCGATAGAAGAGTTTATTTCATTTTTATTCCTTCTACGAGAATCTCATATGAATTCTTCATCGATATATTCGGTGAGTTCAATCTTTAACGAAGGCTGAATGCGCCTCTGACGATCTGACAAACTTGGGTACTTGTGCAGTGACCGGCGTTGTTTTTGCAGATTGTCCGCGTTACTTCTTTTCTTCAAGAGCGTGCTACTTTTTCTTTTCAATTAAGTGAAAACACTTAACGTGTCATCATATTTGCGAGAAAACCAATTCAGATCTTCAATAACTCTGAGTTTTCGATGTCTCGTTCCAGTTTTATCGACTTTACGTTCGGTTTCGATTTCTCTCATTTTTATGTGTTCATCCAACTAACAGAAAATATTATGGGAAATAAATAGCGCGAGCAGCAATTATCTCGTAATGTTTTTAAGATTTTTCTACGATTTCGTTATTATGTACTTCTTTTGATTTTCACTATTCATGATTTTGCAATAGAGTAGCAAGATTATAAAAATATCTCGAGTTCGCAGGCCCTCGACAACTCCCTTGTTTTTTCTTGTTAAAGCCGAAGAGATGTATTATATCGGCAATGGAGAAAGAAGTTTTCGACCGTATGACCACCCTGTGTTGTCGAAGGTTCGGCTACCCCTATCAAACACTACCTTTATCTATGCCTTTTATAATCCTAAAAAATGGCGGCGAGCAGTAATTCAGGAGTATGGGTGGAGGCCGTTTTCCACGATGGTCTATTGGCCGTGGACCAGGAGAGCATGCTTGCTATATTTAACGCAACGATTTATCTGTCGTATTGGTTCTGTTAATAATGATTTGTTGAGGGTATTGGCAAAGCTGCATAGTCTGAGTATATTACACGAATATATACATATACACGACTGTCGTAATAATACAGAATTTCGTTTAGGATTTATATTTTCGATTTCCGAGAAAAAAAAAATGCGTAAGATAATACAGAATTTTTCCTCAGACTTTTTAAATCCCTGCGCTAGAATAGGCAAAAGGTAATTTTCAGGAAAATTGCACTGCAGATTGTCGAACGTAACGCAAAATAAGTTGGCTCCGTCTTGATCGACATTGATCTTGCTCGTAATCGTGAAAAATAAGTAGATGGAGAAGGTCTCGCGTATTACAATCGTTATTTCCGGTGATTTGATCGCCTATCTTTCTTACTCGTGACTCTATCCCTCTCTCTCTCTCGCTCTCGAGGTAGAGCTTGAGTAGATGAGTCGATCTCTCGGTAGTCGCTCGACACTTTTCCAATCATCCTGAGTTGGCGCGCCGCTGCTTATCCCTTTTTCTATTCCTCTTTGTCCCGTTCTACCACTTTTGTCGTAGTTTTCTTTGCCATTCCGTGAATCCTCGAAAGAACTTCCTATTTTGTTGAATGGGAGTATAAAGTAGCTAAGGTAGATAGCGAAGTATGTCGAGTGTGTATACATAGAGACGAGCTGAAAAAGAGGGAAGGGAGAGGATAACGGACTGTAGAGATAATAGATAGGAAGTAAAAGGGGACGGAGAGAGCACGCAGGAAGGATAGAGCGATAGAGAGGATCTTCCAGGATACGGTGAACTGATGATGTATATACCTCTTTGGAGGGATGGTTGAGGGGTATAATGTATATAGGCTTGTACAGAGAGGAGAGTGAACCAAAGTGCTGTGGTAACTGTGGATGTTGGCTGCGTGGCGAAGCCAGCCATCTCGTCTCGCACACAATGGATGTGGAACAATACTAATCGCATCAAACCACTCTCCGGGAGGCACGTACACATGAGAGAATTGTCGATACCGATAGGAAGACATCGCCGGCATGGTGATAGACAAACGCCGGTACAGAGAGACGAGAAACAGTGAGAGCTAATCCAGATCAAGGGATACGGTTCCATTCAACCTTTGGTGTCAAATGAAATGCATTATCCGGACGACAAGTCATTTGTGGTGAATTATTCCATTGACGAAAGTAATTGCACAAATTTTGAGAATTTTACCATCAAACTTCGTCCTACAAGCACATCACTTTTCGGACTTGACTTCCAACT
>JACEOJ010000198.1:797522-1006954 GCA_013761285.1 Campoletis sonorensis
CAATAGAATCACGCCGTTCTTCTTTCACTCGCAGGAAGGGAATCTCACCCCAAAACGTTGCATGTTGCCTGGACCTTTTGAAATATCTCTAATTCAATATCTTCCCATTCACTCGTACACGCCCACGTCCCACAGACTCTCTTATGATCGACTAATTTGAATAATTCATTGAAAATATATTCATCGTATGTCATCGACAGAAAAATTAATCAAGAATCGATTATATCACGCGTAACACTGAGATATCCGAAGGGACGATTGAAGCACAGCGGCCTCGTCCACCCTCTTGTTTTCTCCATCCATCGAACACGAAAGCCCACAGCACGCGGTTAGCTCGCACTTCTCTACTCAAAAGCAGAATCGATCTGTCTTCTCTCTCGTGTTTATGGTCTTTTTGCGCGTTTACTCTCTTGTTCCCTTGAAAAAAGGACGAGCGTAATTGAGGAGGCAAATAGAAAATTGAAAAGTTGATTCTCGGACAGACTGCCGACGACCAAGCCCAGAAAACCTCGTTTCATGCTGAATAGATGTTTATTCATCGGAAAGGAAGACTTCATTGAGTCGATTACGAAACACGACACATATATAATATACACATTTCCGTATACAACGAAGCCTCATATGAACAATACGAGAAAACTCTTTACCATATTGAAAAAATATGAAAACAAAATGTAGAACGTGGGTTAATAACAACGATGTTATTCAAAAAGTGAATCCAAAATCGTACTATAATTGTTGTGTTTATTTTTCATGTACCGATCAAGCTTTGTACTCAAACAATATTTGAGTACAAAGAAATAGCTCTCACAAATCCGGCTCTTCGATGAATCATATTCAAACTAGAAATATTTCATCATCCACAAGTTCAAATGAACAAAAACTGTTCCATCCGAGATGAATCATATTTCATGTGCACTGATCCCTAATTAAGTTGATTGCACCTTTGTAGAGCCCCGAGCTATTCGATTGCAGTTTTGATTTGACAGCAATTGAATGTATCGCAATATTAAAGGTTGACACCACGACGAGCGACAATTGGTGGAAAGGCCGGCGACAGAGGATTCACATTTGACGATGCCACATTGGAATTTCCTGTTCATTACAACTCGTTCGGTTACCTACTAATTATTGCCAATTAGTGATTCGCAGGTTCGATAACAATATATATATAAATATAAATATATACACACAAATGTATATATTTACAATCTATAGAACAGTTCAGGTTCGTCATCACTATATGTGTCATGTGCGAAGAATGCAACATCAGACAAACAGCTACATCTACCTGTTTGAGGTAGACGTGGAAATTAAGGTAACAATGAGATATTGTGTTATGTGGCATCTCTCGCCACTCGCCAAGATAATTAGAGCGGACTCTACGGTGTGACTATAGCAAACGATGGACATTTACAGAAACGCGAGCAAGCTCGAACAGCATCACATCTCTTGGTGCCATTATTTGTTTTGTGGGAAAGATCCAATTCTTGCAGTTGAAAAAGAAAAATTTTACCTACGTTTCTAAAAACCGACTAACACTACATTTTCGAAATTAAACAGTCAAGATCTGTATTCTGTTTCTTAGTACGTGAGAATTGCTTTGAAAAATACATGTAGAAAAGATTCGAAGTTATTGAGAGGAATATCATGATAATAAAACGGAAAATATGTTTCGTTTTCGATTCTATAAACTCATAAATTATTCGACAATTTTGGTACAAACGTGTATACTCTAAAATCGTTCATAAGTAAACTTGCATCTGTGTAGGAGAACGTACGAGATTTCCAGACACGAGTCGATTTTCTAGAGCAATCGGGAAGCATGACGGCGAAGGAAAAACAACGTAGCAGTAAAGTAAGGCGTCCGGGAATATCAAGCATCAGCCTCGATTCAATTGATGTCGAAAATCTTGGATCACGCGATCCACGAACGAAAGAATTTTGATACATGAAAGAACAAAATAACAAAAAATGTGAAATAGAGGGTAATAAAATATCAATAAAAACCGTTTTTTCGAGTCTTTTCTCGTGTACTGGCCGGTGATTTTGTGCCTTTACAAAAAGAACGACAGGGAGTGTCAAGTGGCAAATCTCTGGGCGTTGGTGTTCGGTTACTCCGTCCGATATGTTGTCGCATCACTCCTTTCCAACGTGCATTTCTGCACGATGGCGAGATCCTTCGTATAGTCATCAATTATGCTCGCGTGTGTACGTATAGGGTGGGGCTGGTAGCACGTCTCGGACGATTATTTTACTTTTTCCTTTTGTTTTCTCGTCTACAGCTCTTATCTCTCCGTCGTTTTCATTTAATCTCCTCTCTCCTTCTCTTTCCCCAGTTCTTTCCCTCTATCTTGGAGTTGTTGCGAAAATAATACCTTATTTTTCGAAAGATGCTTCGCGATACTCGAGCGTGTGCGCAAATTAATATTATCGAACGATTCTTCTCACTTTTTTCTCCATTTTTCCTGTTTTCTCTTTCACGCTGTGTTCGAGTGGAATATGTATAATGGAGTGTTCTATACACATCGAAAATGGTTATAGTTCGTCGGCTTTCTGCAATATCGTAAAGAAAAGAGCAGAAGAGAGAGAGAGAGAGAGAGAGAGAGAGAGAGAGAGAGAGAGAGAGCGAGAGAAAGAGAGAGATACAGTGAGAGGGAGAAGAGATGTACGCCCACCTTGAAGGAGATATGCATCTCTTGGCCCCGGGGTTCCCTACCAGTGCCTCTGTATATCTCTCGCCCCTTAAGATGCATATATACATACACATGTTCATATATGTATTGATATATATGGGGAATTTCACGTCACTTTCAAATTCTCGAAAACTCACCCTGATGAATCTACAAATAAAAATCCAGCCACTCTGGACGATTTCACCTTAAAATTTTTCTGTATTCGCCTAATTTATAGAAAAACGAAGATTCCAAAAATCGATGTGCCCATTGAAGTAACCATTTATTCTTATGGACAAAAATAGAAAAAGAAAAAAGATGTAGTAGTTTTTGGAAAATTTATGTGTTTTGGATCTGAAAGTACAGCACAAACTAAGTAAAATTGCTGCGAGTTATTTTTTTTCAGGATCCATAGTTTCTATGCTATCACAGCCACAGCCGAAGGGTTCGGAAACAAGTCGAAAATTTCATGAACTGCAAAAATGTAAGAAATAACCAAATCGGAAAATCCCACATTACCTCTCCACTTATTTTCTCCATAGAGAATCATGAAAAATTCCATAAAGTACATTGAGTTGTATTTCTGAGAACGTAGAAGTAACGCGAAATACCCGATATGTGTGTGTATAAACAGATATCTGCATGTATATAAACGAATGTATAACTTGGATGCATTCATAGGTGTATGGCCTTTTGTACATATGTGGTGTATCTCTACATGCACAAGACATGTGTACTCCCGTAATTGCCGATCGAATCATCGACCGTTTGTACGTATATGAGCTGACCACATAACTGCAATTCCCTCGCCCTCGTCGTCGTCGTCGTCGTCGTCGTCGGAGTCGTCGTCTCAGTAGAATTTGCCAGCATTGCAGATTTCAACGATCTATTATTAAACGAACAAAACTTTCGACGAGTCGAACATCAGATTAAATTCGAACGGCAGTAATACTTCGAAACTATTGTTTTCTCAACAACTTTTCGGAAAAAACGTAACAGTAACACGAAGAAATATTGTATTCAATGGAAAGGCAGCCTAAGAATATATTGATTCATCGAATGATTTTTTTTGTATCTGACAATGTTTCGTAAACACATATTTATCTTGCAGCTTGTTAATCATTTTCAAGACTTTAAAACACAAACGTAGGATTTTCCTTCCGGATTGTTTGCAAGGTCTGACAATTGTCTTTGCACCACTAATTGATCTCAAGACAACATGAAGTCAATTTCTTTTTCAGAATGATGAGATTTTATTATTTTCTCAAAACTATGCTTACACGCAACCTCGGAGAATAAGCTTCAGACTTGTTTTTCATAACTTTGGTCTCTTTTTTTTGTAAATATTTTATAAATCATCAACAGTCAATTTACAGGATTATCAATGAATGGTTTGTCGTGTATAGAAAGCAGCATATGCCGGAGTTCTCAGAGATCGTCGAGGTGGTGAACTGTGAACTGTGGGCCCGATTTCGATATTTGTTAATCAGGTCATCGGGACTGAGAAGGTTATAACTGGTCGAAAGGAGCAAAATGAAAGGGGGTTGAAAGGCAGATCGAAGTCACAAAATTGGTGAGAAACAGCTCGACGAAGTGAAACGGAGGATCGGGCGCCGTTTCACTCGCAGTAATTGCGCAAACGGTTTGTACGGTGGGCTTAATTAATTGTCAACCTTAATGAGGGAATAAAGGACTGTCGGTGAGTCTACGAAGTACTCTTTGCCTGTCCATCTCTCTTTTTCTCGTTCTTCTTCTTGCCCTTTTCTCTGTCTGCAAACTCTTCCGCTCACGTCCTCGCCGCACCGATATATTCGATTAAGCACTCGACGTACAGCACGTTCGACCTTTTCACGGATAGCAGGTCTCACCAGCGATACAAATATACATGTACATGAACTCACGATATAATATGAAGTCTGTACCTTGCCCATTCGTGATCGCGGGTCTCTCATTCTAATTATTTCAAGGTCAACGTTCAGGTGGACACGAGGATTGTGCACGTACTGAATCCGCAACGATCAGATTAAATAAGTTACGTTACTTATACACATATCTCGTTTACTATGCATACCCTGGGATCCCGGGCAACGATTTCTTCTCGGAAAAACTTCATAATATTCATGAAGAAAAAAAATTAAACGCTATCTGTTATCGTTACATTATGTAGGATTCAAATCATTCCTCATGTTTAATTCAAATGAATGTTATACTCCGCCAATCAATTTTTCTTTCTCTGCTTGAATATACTTCCTCGCAAGATTAACCAATCAACCCCTAACAGATTTCGCTCTTTCCCACTCCACACGTTTCGTAATTTACTTATCGTCGTCATTTTCTTTCGGATTTTAATAGTCTCAAAAGTTTAATAGCGTCGTATCGTCGAGACTTTTCATCATGCCTCTCACATGTTGAATTGTTTTAATATTACAAAGACCAAACGGGATGAGAGAAAACAACAGCAAGGCGGAGAGAGAAAGAGAGAGAGAGTGCATAATAATCGCACGAGAGAAGCACTTACGCGCATTAAATAACAATATTAGCATAATTCACGCACGAACAACCCGCGCATAGCCCAGGGTGCTGTTATATAGGCTCTCGAGACGCGCTTGCATATGGCTGCCGTTGGTCCTCCTGGCGGTCCAGCGGACGTCTCGTTCTTACTCTTCGTACTTGCTTCCTCTACCTCGATTTCTGTACAATCTAGAATATACATATATATACCCTTGCAAGATGTATAGTTGCCCATCAGAACCCCGACGGGCTGCATTTCAACGCATGCGTACTATGACTCATAAATATACACATGTATATGAAGATACATATTTGTATAGATTTATTATGTGTGTGCTACGTGTATGCATACCTTCGATATAAATCTCGAGGGTTCACTTCCTCCGGCGGCCATTCACTGTACGGATCGTAGAATAAAAATATTAGAAAACAATCTGCTGCTTCGAAAGAGCCAAGAATGGGACCTTGGTGATGGTAAGTTCTCTTGTGAATGAAAGGTCCTTTCCTCTCGCTTCATCGATGGCACGTTATTGTGTTTGGAGTGGGTTTCATGTACTCTCTCGCTCTCTCTCTCTCTCTTTCTCTCTCTCTCTCTCTCTCTCTTTCTCCTGTACTCCTTTTTGCTCCGTTTCTCTGTATATGCCTCTCTAAAGACTGCATTCCTGCCTTTTAAGCAGGGATCACGATTTCTAGGAGGCCAATTATATTGTCGTATACCCTAAAGGTATTCAGCTTCCGAAACCGCTGTACGTGTTCTCTTCGATAATGTGAATAGGGATCCTCGAGTTATTCCCTTCTTGAATATATACTTCTCCCCTCTTCCCTCCATGCAAAACACAACATGAAATTTCTTTTGTCCTTCTTTTTCATGCTTTCTGAGATGCCACAATAATTTTCAAATTTTTGACGATACTTCGTCGATGTTATAGAACCGCTACATGCGGGATCGTTTACTTCGGTGAAATGTAGGTTTGTTTATAAATATGAGGATTTTTATTTTAAAGGTTTTTATCAATTTGTATCCTTCTACACGGAGAAATAATAATATTAAAAATTACTATGGCTTACCATGTCGTCCTTTTGTGGCTTTCTACCAAGAACATTGTAATTTTTCATTCATATTCTATTGAAATTGACGAAAACATTGAAGTTCGATTCCGGACGATGAGTTGCTATGCAATAAAAGTCATAGGAATTTTTGATATTATATTCTCTCCGTGTATCATTACTGATAGCTTTCATTTGAAAATTGAAATCAAAATGTGAACATTTTCTTTGATCATACTCAAACTGAAAATCAATTTGTGTATTACCATTTGTTTGTTAATGAAACGTAATTGAAATACGGTTTCCCATAATAAACAAATTAAATAAGGCATCTTTGCAGAAAGGACAAATTTCGTAAGATAACGTCGGTGATATCAAGAGAGGGCGATAGAGTTCTGGAATTTATCGCTCGCGTTCCCTTTATATTAGTTTACTCTTGCTGCAATTACACTCGATAGCACTCAGGGGAAGGCTAAGTTTTGCGAAAGCGAGCGACATGATTTCTCCCGAGGAATAGCGACATTCTACGTTCTGTACGTGTATATATGAAGTACCCCAAAATTTTAAGCTCACATTTAAACATGTACGAGTGTTACGGAGCCGACGTGTAGTTCAGCGTGCGTTTAATATATACGTGATATCCGTGATTATATACGTAGATAAGTGAAAATGTACGACGATTCGCGAGAGGACGTATGATCAATGCATGAAGAACATGCACCCCTTCCCCTCTCCAAAACTGTTCCTTCTGAAACAACTTGTAAAGTATCTATGCTCCGGATGGGTGATAATTTGGGCTCCTGTAGTATCTACACTCGTATACCCAATTATAGTTTAAGTTTCGCGGGCACGTCGATCATTCAATAATTCAACGATTTTCCTGCAAAAGCTCTCGGGCCTTGCATGCATCTTTCAAGAAAGAGGAAATAGAGTGTCTTATACTAAATCTATGCTTTATTATTTTATTTTTTATTTTCGACTACTTTTTGTTTTGGAGAAACGTTTTATGCTCGATATATATTCTTCGCATACATTCACACGGTTTTGAGGGCTTTATAGGTGAAAATATATGTCTGTCGTCAGTCGTTTATAGACAACGTGAGAGCTCTCTTCCAAGCGTAGTTCAGTGCAGTTTGTGCATTCGGGCACTTTCACGCCACGGAGCTTAAGATGTGAAACTTGTCTCTGCATTTCCTATTACACTTCAAGCTCAATAGACGCACTTGCTGTGCACACTCCGAGTCTTCCCATCCTCTCCCAGACTGTTCAAAATTCGACGGATTTTCTCTTGTGTCGGATATATTTTCTTGCTGAAATTACACAGTTTTTTAAATAACGGCGAAAACGTAAAGACGTCGTTCAGAGTTCTTGAACTGGGTAAAAATTAGCTTTCGCATTCTCTATTTGAATTCCTCTAATGAGTTAAAAAGAATTATTTTTCTGCATGAACGTAGCGACGAACATTGGAAACCTGTTCCCCTGAACTCATTCTATTATCGACAGATTTATGTGAGTGCATAGTATTGGGCTGTGTAAGCGTGGAGGAATCATCCATAGGGTGAGAAGTTATAAGTTAGATTGGTAACTTCTATCTCCGTCCAAACTGGCCGGCTAGGTCTCACCAAAGGAGAACTGATCGTGCATGTATACAGTAATACGACAGGTTCTAGTTTCAGCTAAAAAGCTGTGTTCAACTATGTGACCCAATTCCTTGATCGAGACCGGAAATAGCACCCAGGTTTCTCCTCGTTGCCTTTCTTCCTATTCATGTCTCTTTCTCTCGCCACTATTCTATGTGTCTCTCTATGCTTTGGTGTGGCGTCTCGAAGCTTGCAAAACTATCCGCTTATTGGGCAGAAACGTCGAACCACGTGAAACGACTTTGACTATACAATGTGAACTCTCATGAAGGGATGTGGAACGAGGTGGCGTACATAGGTATGCATATACATATAAACGGGATTTGCAAAGGTTCGGGGACGCAAGGAATGCAAGTGGTTAACCGTTCATGCATCATCTACCGCAATAGTTGCAAATTCAGACGAGGAATACGGACAGAACAATGGGAGAGTTCTCTAGAGAAGAGACTGGACAAGAGAGTTTTGTGGATATGGGTGACGAGAAGTAAGAAATATAACGGTTGGATCGAAAACGCCGAGGAGATGACTAGATGGCACCATGATGAGCAGGCTTTGTACTCGATCACGAATTGGTACAAATTTAGATCACTTCAATTCGTTATGATTTTAGAAATGTAAGGTTGCGATTGATTTTCAATAAAAAATTTGCAAAATAAACAAACATTGTGATTGTTATTCACTTGCGTTGGAAAAGTCAATTATTGAGCTAGCTATGGAGATTATAAAAATACCGAAATACGTATTCACGTATTTATCGTGAAGAAAAACATGGGAAAAATTCAAACGAATGAATAGGATGAATTTTTATGAATGTCAAAGTGACGTGATATGCCCTATGCGCGTGTAACTCCTGCATTCGGTGGAGAGATACCCGACAATTCGATTTTCACAGTTCTCGTTTGCAGCATTTGGTCGCTTCCAACGAAGTTCTTATTGGTCTCATGCTGCTCTGCTATACGTGTGTATGTGTGGTTTTCAAAGTTTTGCACATCATATGTCACCGGTATAACTACGGCGTCTCTTTCTCCCTCTTTGTCTGCTTGCAAAACGGGTCGTTGCACTTTCCAATCCCGAATAAAGTTCATTCCCATTATTTCGAAGGGAATTATAATGAGGAATAAGAAACTATGCATTTGAAACTTAGTATAGAGCGAAGAATGTTATGTAACAAAAGCGGTATTTTTTGAAGCACGCGGGATATAGTTTGTCGATGTTTCAGTAAAAATGTTGATTGTTATTATGTTTTAGTTGCGGAGATAATGTGGTGAAATGATAATTTCATCCATGGTAGAATGAAGGAACAATTCCCGTAGAGGTTAAAGCTAATTCTCAGGTAATAATATGGAATAAACCACAGAGTAATTATTATTACGTCACTAGCTCTATATAGCATTTATTATTTTATCAACTCTACAACATTTGTAATCTTATCATCACGAGGTTGCTGCGAAAGCTCGTTTTCTTATCTTTCATACAAGAATATATGTATATACGTATTGTTACGTGAAAAGAGAATAGTTCAGTTTACCACACCCGCCCCTGGGACAGTAAAATTGAATCAAGACTTTCTCTCGCCTTTCTGCATCCTCGTCGCTATATGCATTCATTTACGTGTATATATTTATATATTATGGTATATACATCGTCTGATTTCGTTTCGTGCAGTAACGCGAGTTATAATAATTTTGGTTCCCTGTTCGGATCTTGTTCTAACAAACTTTCCAAATGCGTTCTCCAGACTTTCTGCCATGCACAAGATCCTTTACGAGGTGAAGGAAAGGGCAGATAGAAGTGGGGAGAAGGGAAGAGAAATTTAAGAGAGAGAGAGAGAGATAGAGAGAGAGAATGAGAACGAGTATAAAATATCTGTGCAAGAGGGGTTCATAGGACCACGGGAAGTAAAGCCATAATTATGTTTTATTTCGCTTTGAGATACAACCTTATCGCATTGGTCTACACGAATTTTCAAGTTTAGTGAAACAACCACGAGATTTGCCGACATATTGTGAAAAGAAGAGGAATAGAGAGAGAAAAAGAGGGGAGTGAGGAAGGGAAAACGGAAAACAGTGGATGGTTCCGTGCAGCGCGTTGTATTGTTTCATCTGGTGCTGCGCCTCCCATTCCTGGTGGATAAGATATGAGAGAGACGCTGCCGGGAGCACCATAGTACTTGGCAAAATGTAATTATACTACGGATAACTCCTCGTTTCTATTCTACTTAACTGTTTACAGATAGGAGAGCGCAACAGCTAGACAGAGCAAGAGAAAGAGAATAAGAGGGAGAGAGAGAGAGAGAAAGCGAGAAACGCTGAAGTTTGCACCCACGCACGATACGTGCCCTCTCGCGCCTCTCTTAATGCACGATGGAGAATTGTAAAATTTTTTGTAGTGCAGCAAACGCCTCTTTTGTACAATATAACCTCTATATATATATATAGGAAACATTGCATCCTCTTTATTCTTCGATCGAATAGTTCACGCAAAGAGTCACTCTAACACAATTTTCATAGTGCTACGCCGTGAGAAAGATCACTTGACCGTGAAAGATATTGCGCCGTAATGCATATATGTGTACTAACGTAGAATGAGAAAAGATGAGAGGCAATCGCGAGAAAATGAGGAGAAGAGAAAATATAGAAAGGGAGAACGAGAGGAAAAACACGTTAACTCTTTTGCGAACGAGCAATCTTTTGCTCGCGGCTTCTCCGCAAATGCTCGCGCGATTCTCTTTCATCCCTTTCTCTCTCTCTCTCTCTCTTTCGCTTAGCCAAGATGTTCGGTAATTCCGTTCATCATAATGTTCGAGAGTAATCGTGAACGCGGTCTCGTGTGATGGGCTACGAGCGAGAGGATGTACCAAAGTTTCACGGTCGAATGGAAACATTATACGTTTCGTTATTCCTCTCTCATAGGGTGCACATATATACACACGTTGCATATTGTACAGTTTATCCGCGGGTGCGGACGCGCGATACACGTCTCTTCCATGCTGCTTCCATATTATAATATCTTGCTCCTTCTTCTACCCTCATTCTCCTTCCTTTTTTTCTCCTCTTACGTGGTCTTTCTGTTTTTTTGCATGCTATTTTCTTCTTCTTTCTCTTTTTTCTCTCTCTCTCTCTCTCTCTTTCTCACTCTCTCGCTCTTATTTTCTTTCTTTTTCTTCACTACGAGAAAACATAAGGGTACTCGTCGGGGATCACTTTGCCCTGAGGCGAGTGTGCATCGCGCGCCAGTGCACGGGGGAGTACGAAGGAAATAAACCCAAGCCCCATTTTTCGTAAGAGTGAGATAGATAGATCGTATATACAGAAGAGAATGGAGAAAAGAGTGGTAAGAACGCTGGGGTTTTGTACCGCCAGATATTAGATTGTCAGTCAGATAAAAAAGGGGGAAAAAGGGGTTTTCTGCCTTTAGCTACCAAGCAACTACCATTTTGCTCCTTACTTGAACCAAGCGCCAACAACCATCTCCTCCTCACATCCTACCATGACCGAACCCAGAAACTCAAGAAAACAGAGGAAGAGAGAACAAGAAAGAACAGACGATACTGACGCTTGGCCGTGACCAATCGTATCACATATATGCATCATCATTATTTATATGTTGGGGTGATTTTTTTATTTGTGTGGTTATATATTGAATTAGATCAAAATATATCAAAGTTTTACCAGCTCAAAACTACGAAATAAAAACCACTAAAATTGTTGAGGAATTGAACGGATATACTTAGAGAGGTAAAAAATAACAATTTTTTTAAAATATTTCCATTCGATAGTGTCATCTTTCTCACTGAAATATTTCATCCCTGAAAAATATGCACTCTGCAAAAGCAAGCTATTCGAACGACACGCCATTCTATCTATATAGTTAAGGTCTTGGGTTTAAAAAATCTCAGAACTGGAGTTTTATTTCTAAGGCCTGCAGTAGAAAAGCAGAAACAAAGTTTGAATGCAACGAAACATGTTTACGTTTGCCTTACAGACGAATTGAGCTAGATTGTCTCATGTATGTGGTCTCGTGTGTGTATATGTTTTGTATACGATCTATAGGTTGGTCGACGCGGAATAATATACTGATTTTTCTACCGGACGAACAAAACCACTTACCAGCACTCACGACGAGTTGTTACTGACCTACGGCCATGCATGTATAAAGACAGAAATCTACGATATATGTACGAAGTATATACATGCATCTGAACCTTTCATTCGCTTTTATATTATAACAACATCTCTGGTTCTGCCTGAGCATATCGAGACTGTGGATGTATATGCAAGTGTAGAGAATGATAGAGTTTTTTTAAGTTTAAATATATTTTATTTCTCTCTCGTTCCATTCGAGTGGCTATCATGCAAAACTTCAACCGGTGGAAGATCGCGATGTCCTCGAGGTATATAAGGACAGGACGAGAGTTTGAACGAGAGTAGAATAGACCACTTTGGGATCAGACCTACAGCAAAGTCGTGAAAGAACATAATAGTTTTCCAGGTCTATTGCTATCGAAGGAAGCGAGTTAAACAGAAAAGACTTGGCTGATTCAATGTTGCACCAAATAATGCAACAAAATACACCATTATCAAAATGGAGCAGTATTTTAGCGAACTAATGACGTCGACTCACTTGATAGTTGCGTACGTTAAAAAACCCTAAGATAAAAAAATTGCATCTTGATATTAAATTGCATATACCACGCTCGAAATAGGTTCCCAACCCTCTTACCTCTTTTTAGCGTCTCAACCGCAATATTCTCTCCCAATGATTATGTGGACGTTGTGCTCTTGCAATACACCGCAAGGTAGTTTTCTCAAAGCCGCAAAAGCCGAAACGTTTCTCGGCCGCGTTCTATTGCATCGTTCCGTTACTGAAATTAGCATGGGCGCGTTAACTTTGACCGTAAAACTCGAACGTCGCGGTATCGTCCGTTCTCTGCTGCGCTTCCTTCTCTCTTCCTCTTTGGGAACTGCGCGATTCTTATGGCTTAGCTGTGGAAAAGTGTACTCTCGTTAGCTCTATATATATATAGCAGTAAACATAATAATAAATATACATCAGACATACATAAAAAAATACACCATGACAAAATGAAACCGCTTTAAAGTCACATCTGGGTTTCTGGAGATGATTTTTGTTGATCAAGCTCGCCTTCGTTCTCATTTCGATCAATGAGTATTTAAATATGTACTTTTACAGCGTTTCTCTTCTACGTGCCGTACCGGCCAAAGAGTGTCGTATGCGTTTATGATATATTTTGTTATACGTATCCATTGAGCCTATACGTGCTATTAATGCACTTACGTACTTGAGCGTTCGTGGCTAATGTTAATACCTACTCAAACTCGATGACCCAGGCTTTGTCTACAGGGGCACTAACATAATAGGGTATAGTTATCGGAAGAAACACCGAGGGAAAAAGGAAAGAATCGTCGTCACGACGACCCAGCTGTTATCCCATGTTTCCTAACGTCCCAGGACACACGTTAACGTGATCCTGAGAACATCCTTTTTTCTGTTTCAATAAGTTTGTAAATACAGGTCCGGAGGAAGTCTGAGGGTAACAAGAATTTGCTGGATGCTGTATTGGAATAGAAGTCCAGTTTGTGCACTTCGAATTCCTTATATTTTTCAATTGTCTGTGAAAACTTTCGGTTTTTTAATCTTTTCTTCTTTTTTTGACAAAGTTGTAGCTTTTGTGGAACGCAACGGATGCATTATATATAGAATGAAAAAGGTCGTTTGAGAATATACGCATAAAGGGGCCATGACAAAGTACTAGTGTCTTGCTCGCCCATTCGCGTCCTCGCAATTTTCTGGTGAAGAGCTTCGAACCCTTGGCAACTCTCAGGTAAGCTTATCTAGGAGGAATTGCTTCCAATTAGCGAAGTGCACGGGTTCTCAGAAGCAAACTTGAGAAAATCACGATGGAGGGAAAGCCGCGGCCTCGGGAGTATGGAGGAACCTCGTGAATAGAGAGGACGGATGAAGACAATCGACTGGGAACTATACGGTAAGAGGTCTTGATTCACGTTACATGAATTTACCTCCGATTCCGAATCCAAAGTTTAAGCACGAAAAGACATTTCAAGATTGTTCAAAGTTTGAAAATATATTGATGCTAAAGTTCTCGAGGCAAATCGAGGAAAAGGGAGGTTGCAAATGTAATTTCTCTTTTATTGTGCTTCTCATTCGTAAATTTAAATGTAAGTTTCTCTTTACGAAAGTTTTTGGACATATTTTAAAAGTCGGATTTCTTTCTTTCATAATTGATAACCCCAGATATTTTGACCTTGAAGAGTTCTTCATGTACGAAGTGGTTGACGCCGTAACAATGTATAAATAAATCTGTTTCCTCAATATTTTTCGAATCGGAAAATGAAACAATCTTTCAGATAAGACGTACTTTCGACGATGTAGACACTAATAATAATATTCCAAAATATACTGCTGGACAGACGTTGAGAGTGCGGAGATTTAAGTGAGAGACTTCGTAGCTCGTATAATGCCGTTGCAAAGCGTAATCAGGACGTTAGTAACAGCTGAGACCACGGTATAGAAATGAGGACTATGCCAAAGGGTGTGTTGTATATGAGAAAGGAAGATCCCGTGCGACGTCGAGTTATCTCGTCTACGACACCCTTGACGACGTAGATTCAACCGGCCCTTTCTCCTTTCCTCAACCTCTTTGCTTCCTCCCGTTCTCTCTCATTTTCTATGTTTTCGTCGAAAGCTGGACCAGTTGAGTTGAGTTCTGAATCGAAATTGTGTTAGAACGACGGTACAATCGAAATAAAGCTGAAATGGATATATGGAAAAGGAAATGGATATAAATTTCTTTAACAATGAAATTTGATATTTTATTTCCCAGTTTTCTCAGGACCCTTCAGTATTTTCAACGGTTAGTAGAATTCAAAAGGTAGCTACGCTCAATTATCTTCAATATAATGAGAAGCATTTCCCGGGTATGATTAACACTTCGAACAAGTGTAAAGTCAAGATACCGTTTTTGATTTTCCAACTGGTTTTAAACGAGTCTCTTTAATATTATTGCCATCGAGTTCTGCGACCGACGGGTCGAATACAGTTTGAAGTTCATTCTAGATTCACCGTTAAAAGTAATCAACTGAAACGTTCCGGACTGTTTCAGTATTTTATTCTCTACTCAGTAGGAACAATTAGTAAATTAGAATAATTACGGGATATCCCATTTCCCATTTATCTTTCTTCTTTCGAAAGTTGCATTAATATTGTGACACATGTGCATTCAAAATGAAAATATAATTCTTTTAATTAATGATTTTCACAAGACAATCGAGTTTCAATCTTCATAGTGCCAATTTAAAAAAAAATCGATTTATGGGAGAAAAGAAATTGCAATATCACGATGATTTCGTGATGGATTTGGTTGGATTCCAGAAGCTAGCTTAACTTCCGGCATAATATATTGACCTATGAACGTGCCATAGGTACAAATTCGTATTTATATGTAATACCATATGGTAGATGGACACCAAAACCTTTCTACGCACGTGTTACACGATTCGCATGTATATTTTGCACTCGTGAAAGAGAGTGAATGCAAGCCCATATGTATACCGTACCTATAGAATAGTTAAACTAGCTCGCGAGTATTGAACGAAGAGCGAAAGTTCTTTTTTCGTTCCAATACATTTTGAACCTCCGCTGTACCAATAAAACGTCGAATCCATCGAGGCAACGTTTTAACGCACATGTTACACGCTTCGGGGGTGAGCGCGCCTGGAACATGATCGACTCATTCTCGCTCTCTGTCTCTCCCTTTCTCGAGGTCGCTGGAAATTCTTTCACTCGGGTGCTATCGGGTCGTTTGGAGGGTGTGAGAACATCGACGGGGGTTGGAAGGATAAAAAGATGTGAAGGGAAAAAAAGGACTAAGGAAAAATGGAAGGAAGGGTCGAAGCAAAAGAAATCTTGTAGACGAAGAAGAAAAAGGAGCGAAAAGAGTGAAAGAAAAAAAGCTCACGTATTTCGCAAGCGATTCACGTTCGGAAAGGTGACACCCCAATAACTGGCTTCGAGATTTGTGGTCCTCGTGAAACGAGAAAAGGGACCCAAACTTATCGATGATTTATCGGCCTGTTTATTTATTTATCTTGTGCTAGTACGACTTTTGGACTCTTGGGTTCCCTTGAGATTTTTTCCTCACCGTTCAGAGCTCAGAAATGTATGTGTAAATTCGAGAAATTGTTGAATCTCTTTGAATGCTCTTCAATCAGTAATTCACCAAGCGAAAAAAAAACCTACTACAAATTCAAAGTAACAATCGGTCATTAAATTTCTTATGGTAAAAAAATTCGATCCACAGAAACATCAAAATATATTTTTAAATCATATAAAATTAATATCCACTTATGAAATAACCTTGGGTGATTTTTCGCAAATTAATCAGGAGCGTCGATGCATTGAACATCTAAAACGAGTTTTTGTGAGGTCCGTGCTCCACCAAACGTCTCGTGGCGCTGTTTGCCAGGAGAGCATTCTTGATGCCATACTTGAAATTCTTAATAGCTTTTAGATGGAAACAAAAGAAAAAAAATAGGAATATAATTTCCGCTGGTTTTCTCGTTACTCTTAATGGTTTAGCAAGTCTGACCTTGTACTTTATCTCGACTACTTAAACCGTAGCAGGCGAGTGTGGTGTGAACTGTTGGCGAGGGCGTGCATACAGCTATTTCTAAACTTGCAGTGGCGGGAGGTGGCAATACATTCGAGGTAACCTCGAGCAATTACAATAGCAAAAACTTCGCGCCAGCGTGGGTGGCTAGACAGATGGTACTATAAATAAAATGCCTGGAAAGGAATTAAAAGTCGCGAATGTCGCTAGATGCTGTGCAGCGCCGGGCCACGCAATACATATACATAAAAACTAACCCCCTGCCTACGTTGGCCGTGAAAAATTTTCTTTTAACAGATTCGAAACGTGCCGACGTCGAGCAGGGAGGTCGTTTAATTCCCAGAGCAAGAAAAGCGAAAAAAAGTGAACTCTAAAATATAGCCGGGTTTGGAAGAAAAAAAACATTTCCGATTTTTCGATGTAGCGTTGGTTATAAGAAATATTGAATTTTGTAGATGTGAACGTTTAGTACAATATAATGTGGTATACATACATGAATACGAGATTGGTATGAAAAACTTTGTAGGTGGAGAGAATCTTTGAAATCACGGTGTCGGAGTGTGCACCCGACAATCTGTTGCTTTAACGACTAAAGTTCTCGATGAAAAGAGCTGCTGTTACCGTTTTCTTTACGTAATACGAAGCTGTGGAAACGTGAGTGTGTATCTCTTCTTTTCTCTCCCTCTCGCATATACACTCTCTCTTTCCATTAACTGATGTATACTTTCGCGAATACGTTCATTCGTTGTGTATTGTTATAGCCGGTATTTGCTACGTTTAAAGTTCACCCGGAGTCCGCAAAGAGGCGCGTAAGCAGCACAACCGAACGCGCCCTATACAGTGTAAATGAGTGTGCTTCAGTTTGTCCGGTCGTAGACGCGTTTTTCTACTGTCTGCCGCAGGAAACTTTACTACTTACTATGCTATCTCTTCCCTCGGAGCGCAGGATTATAGCCGTAGTAGTAGTAGTATCGGCAGAACGTTGGTCTACGCTTGCCGGATTACTTGCCGAGACGTTAAGGAACACAAAAAACGCCCTCAGTACTCTTGCAGAAGCAATACACCGCCACTAGCTCCTTTTGCTAACTAGCCGAGTGCATCCTCGACGAGGTAGTTTGCAAAAATTTTTGAATACTCATTTCATCTCCTTCTCTCTCCCTCTCTCTCGCTCTCTCTTGCCTAGCATCTCTCCTTTTCATGGCGTTCTTAGCTCCCGTCTTTTTCTTTCTCTCCCTCTCGTTTTTTTCCAATCTCCCTCTCTCGCTACCAAAGTTGTGCAAAAAGTTTGACGCTCGCGCCTGCAGGCTCGAGTCTCTTTGCCTCAAAGAACTAATGGTGTAACCCGAGTAATTGGTATAGTTAATAAACTAAACTGGTAGAAGAAATAAGCTCTATAGACGGAAGTCTTTTTATGATGGCTAGCAGCAATCTGTTAATTAAAATTTTTAATGGAGCATCGAATGGCGGAAATATCGTTTTGCACATTTTAGATTCGCATGTGGGTGAAAAAATTGCATTTGGTTTTTCTGGAGACACTAAACAGATGAAACTGCTTTGAAATGAATTCAACCTCATGGAATCCTACACTATCTATCACCCCCGAACGTACTTTTTGTATGGTAACTACCAGGAATGGGATAAACGTATGGTGATGCCGATGAGACGAGCGTCGTTCTCTGTGGGATGTCTTTATATACACACGGACGTAGAAAGGGGCTAAAGCTCTGGATTTTCTTAAATCGTAATCGCCGCTGATGCGAGTTTCCATCTCGTACTGGGGTAGGGTAGGAACTTAATATTGAGAAACGAGCCACAACCCCGCTTCCAACAAATCCGTTCACCAAGAAGATGAATCTATGTGTTTTCTTATACATTTCTTTATCACCCATATTGTTCCTACTCCGCTTATTTCTGGGTGTTGCCTATTCTCAAGTCACACGCTGACAAGTAACGTTGAATGGCAGACGGAAAGTTGGGGGTGTAAGCATTTTATCAGAAGGGGAAAATAAAGAAAAAACAAAAAGTCCCTCGAATATATGTGATTTTCCTTCTAGCATACTTACTGAATTTCCCAAAACATAAATAGATTCATTGAATATAAAACAGATAAGAAAACAATATCGTTTTTGAGCTTAAAATCTCGTACATCTCGCATCAACTTGAATTTATTGTTTCACGTCCCGTACGTGAATCTCATTCGTAAAAAAGTACTACCAAAATAGCCTGTATATAGTAACATATATAGACATTTCATTTCTCATGCTCTCGACACCATTGACCAATCACGTTTAACGAAGAGAAATTGAAGCTAGCAGGAACCCAATAGTTCTTCCAGGATATAAAATGGCTTTGGAGCAAAGCGTTGAGTTTTCGATCGTATCCCAAAACGTGATGTCCATATTCGAGAAGAACGAGAGATTTGCACTTTTGCTCGTTTATCCCTCAATAGCCCCCCCATATACACACTCCTATAGTGAGCGAGAGGTGAAATAAGGATATAGAATATGATGGTACGGTATCAAGAGAACCGCGTATGGAGGATCGGACGCGAGAGCCAATGTGTTAGAGAACGCACGACGGTGTTATTTTCAACCCTCAACGAAAGTTCTCGAGAATCCCGGATGATCATCGAAATCCGGCGTTGACGCGCGTGTCTCACGACTGCCATTGAGAATTTCTCTTCTGCTATTCCCTTTCTCTCTTTCTCTCCCTTGTTAGAATTTGACGACGAGGCTTTGGCGCCCCTAGCGGCAGTGGTACAGAGGGCGCGGATGGACCACCGTTAGTAGACGGTATTGGACGTGACGGGGGAAAACCGCTTCCCCAAACGGAAGCAGCCGGAAACCACAATGGAGAGGGCGCTCCATGCTCGGTCATTGGAACTTGCACGAAAGAGGGAGAGAAAGAGAGAGAATGAGAGAGAGATCGAGAGTGAGAAAGAGAAACTGTCATGTAGTCTGGGGTTGCTTTCGTTTTCGTGCGTACGAACACGAGTTCAAATACATCCCATCCCTCTTTCGTACCTTTTACCATTCTCGTAAGGTCTTCCTTGCTCTCGCAGCCTGTGCTGGTACGCGCACTCTCGCTAACAATATTACGTACGTATTTTACATTTTCCCAGATGCGTTTTACGAGCCGCTAGCCCTCGAGAGTTTTCGTGGGGTTTGCTCTGTATTCCATAGCGTGTATAGGTATGTATACATAAATCTATAGAAATAAATATATATAGTACGATTATTATATGTATATAGATACATAACTAACTCCCTCATCTCTCATGTAACATCTATCTCTCTCGGAAGAGCTTTCTCACGGGATTAAATTTTAATCGGGACTCCTCTACCATGTATTTGCATATTATGAAATATACTCTCACACCCACTGAAAATGAGAATCTCTGTGAACAGCTCTTGCGCGCAAGATGTGCACTCAGTAATTTCATGAAATTTTATCATTATACGTTTGGCTTAGGGCTTCAATTATCCGACGTTTTACGAGAAAAACGTATGTTTACCTTAATTAATTCGCTAAAATCACGAGGCTTCCGGAAAAAATGCAATTGCCCGTGCTGCAAGCAATTGTGGAAAAATGTACACTTTCATTAGAAAAAACATTTAATGCATTGATAGAATAACTGATACTTGAAAAAGAACGTGAAGCATTGTAATACCTGAGTTATTGCATTTAATTGAAAATTGCGTTTGTTATTTAAAAAAATAACCGTAGCAGTTCATTGTTAACCGCCACGTTTAGCCCACTCTCAATAATTGAAGATTGAAATTATATGAAAAATGGAATTCCACTCTCAATTTTACACACAAAAACTTTGTGGAGCTACAGTACAACGATTATCTTCAATCAATATTCATTCTTACACCCTCTCGAGTCTTTTACCCTGGTTTTAACTTCAAAGCTCCAGTGCTTCTTGCGCCCCCATTCTGTCAGAAGTTGAGCTTTAAAAACTTTCACGAGTTCGAAACATGTACGAAAAATATTGCTTGTGATATCTTTAAAACGAGCGGGATCATGAAAGGAGGTGTTGGAGGCATTTTAACATGAAAATCCACGGCAAGTTCCTCGCAACGCCAATATTACTTTAAATAGCTACCGACATAAATCTTAAGTGATGTCTGCATCCGCTCTTCTTCAATTCTTTCTCCTTATTATGTATTAAACTTCACAGAGATATATGCCCACGTTCTGGTTAATGACTGTTTTGCAGAAATCGAACGCAGAATATAAGAAATATTTGTATAGTTATTTCAATAGTATATTTGTTATGATATGCAAATTTTTTATATGAAGACAGACCTAGAAACGGCTGTGAACGAGAAAAAAAATGATTCCCCACACTAGACACGTCTCGACGTTTTGGCGTTGTTTTTGTCGCCTGTATAATAGTCGGACCTCAACCATAACCCGTTACTACATAAAAGCTGCGTTTGCGCATAACACGTGTAGAATATAACGATGAATTTTGGGAAGTGCTCAACGAGACGCCTCGCGCTCGGTTTATCTCTGTCTTTCGCTCTCTCTTTCACTCAGCCACTGCCTCGCGGTTTATTCATATTTTATTCGCAATTCGCAAACTCAATTACAGCTCGGGGGGACGAGGCCAGTGCTCTTTCGGGCTGATGGCGCGAGAGAGGACAACATGGCCGTGTGAATTGTTCATAAGATGGAACCAGGGTGAATGCAGGAGTGAGAAAGTGAGGGGAGACTATCCATCTGGAAGCATACCTATGGAGAAGATCCAGACAAACCGAGCTAAAATTTCATAAAATAATATTTGAATGAAACGTTTCTTCAGTGAATTTTAAATCGAACATTTTGTTGGGCATATATATGCCTTTATCAAACGTCACTTGCAGGAATGAAAATTTATATTCACGTAAAAATAAGATGCTGTATCTCGCATATATTTTTCAAAATATTACTTAATACTTCGTTCAGATGAATAACTGCCCAAACACTTATCATATTATAAGAGGATTAAATTTAAAAACAAAGAGCAATTGAAAATGAAGAGCATATAGAAGAGAACATAAGGAAATGTGTAGAAATAAAAAAATCATAATGAACCATGTCAGGCTCAGAGCAGTCTACGAATTACAAAATCGAATTGAATCAAATCCTTGGAATCACGGATGTTCAGGCGCAATTAAATTCCTTGGTATTTGTATATATACATAAGCATGTGATCATCAAAAGGTTGCAAAAGAGAGGGAACAGGATTTCTATACAGCTAAATGGACTGGTCTGGAGGAAAATCCACGTCGAATAGTTCTTAGAATACGGGCACATGCATAGTGGTTTCATTGAAATAGGATGAGAGAGAAATTCAATTCACTTTCTAAATTCTGAAGCACCTTCTGGGAATGGTTTGCAAGACATGCCCGGTTTATGAAACCGAATTATTTAATAATCCTTTGGCGTCCTAGTGAAGAAATAATAGAGGCAAGTGAATAGAGAAGAATTCAGGTCTGTGAGAGATGTGAATCCGGATAAGAGTCAAAAGATAAAAAAGAAAAAAAAAACGGAGTGAAAGAAAGAGTTAAAAGAGGCGTGAGTGCGAACGTCAGGGAGGGATTTGGTGTTGTGCGATGACGCGTGACCCGGAGTTTTTCATCGTCGTATCGACATTGAGAACAAAAAATATATAGATATATAGAACAGGAGTCGAGAATGGTGGAGGTGAATGAGGACAAAGATAAACCGAGAGAGTTTCTGTATTCCCTCACATTGCTAATACCATTCCCCAAACCATCGACGTCACGATATTGTTTTTACTTATATTGTGTGTATATGTTTTTCTATGAATGTGTGCGTACGTGTGCGTGTGGTTTTATAGTTGCCCGACTTCCGTGGTTGGCCTATTAAAGCCTCGAATTATTTTATAACGTGGCATGCGAGAGAAATGCCAAAAGCGGAAGTACCCGGATAAAAGGAAGAGAGAGCTATATGGAAATATATATAGCAAATGAGGTAAAGGGATAGAGAGAATAGCAGTGGGTACAGAAGCTCCTGCTGGCTGCTGAGGGAACGACCAATTCCCCAGTACGATATCGTCCACGAATCCCGTTGCTCGGCATGTGCTCAGTTAGTTTTGGCGCCTCTGCTTCACCCACACACACATCCTCCATGGCGGATGTTTATATGTGTGCATATATGTATTCATCTACTGGTTATTCCAGGTGGAATGTTATGAGACTTCGTGGAATGAAGAATTTGCAGCAGAAGAATCTCCCTTTAATTGTATAAAGAAGAATTCAACCAAAATAATGTCGAAATGATTGATTTTTTATGTTTTATATTACTGACGTAATTTTCAAACAAATTGTATGACTTTCATGAATGGGATTTGTCGAAAATATCTTCAGTTCAGATGGAACGTCCCACACAATGTGCAAGGGGTGAAAGAACGGAGCAAGCGTTAGTCCCCTCGTGTGGTGTATTGTGTACGATGAAGATACCTCGTCATTTCACGAAATGCTCGTACACTCGTGGTAATAAACCCCTAACTTCCGGCCTGTATATCATGCGCATGAATATATATGTATATGGATTTTCGACGCCACATAACTCGTGTCCGCCGAAAAACGAAGTCGTACGGGGATGATTGCGAGACTGGCCGGAATCACCTCAAACGCGAAACACTTATTCTCATGACAGAGAACGCGAACGAATACGTTCTTTTTTATTGTTCATTTCATTCACGTAGTCTTCAGCACACCGATACACAGAACAAAAATTTATTCCCATCAGAGGCGCTTCACTTCGTTACTTCCATCCTACGATCTCGTCTCTCTCAACAACGTATCCTACGCTTGATGCTTTTTATTGTATACGTTTTCCATGATCTACGGAGTTGCACTTGTGTGTGTTGGAAAGTGTAAAATTATTCAGAGACGGAATTTGTGAAATCGTGGATAAAAAAAGTATATATTTACATGAATCGAGTACGACTGATGCGATATATTTGTTCTTTCTTTCGATGATCGTTTTTATCATATGTTTCCTCAAAGGGTTAAAAAAAATTGGGTCTCATAGTCAATTGCGAAAAGACTTCGAAGCTCCAGTTTGTGCAGATGATTTTCACGTGTGAGCTATTCTCCCATTTACCATGAATTTATTGACCCGATGAGATGAGAGAGATGAGCGCGAGTATATATGGGTGACACATAAATCGAACTCTCTCTCTCGCGGGAGCGTCGCTGACGGTGCCAATAAACTTTGGCAATCTTTACGCGATCAGGGATGCAGAGAATTCGGGATCGTTCTATAGGTATATTGTATATGAAAATGCAGAAGAGGAGAATCTCAATCGAAAGGATAAAGCTTCAGCGGAGAAACGGCCTCGTCCCTTGAGATCGGTATTTCTCTCGTATATGCATGGCGGTCGTTAATTTTGTATTTATACTACTTTTCATTACTCTCTACTGGTTATCCGGTTTGTGGCTTACACGAACAAGATTTCACCGTAAAGATAAACAAACAGTTCGAAACATAAGTGGAAATCAAATCTTTAATAACAATTTTTGTTTATTATGAGTCAAGTATAGATTCCGTATACATTTCGTATGAATATTATTGTTATTGTTATGATTTCTATAGATATGTACAAATACGTGAGAAAGAAACCGACAATTTCAGTTCCATATTCTCTCGGCACGATCGTCTGGGTCATTCTCCAGAGGGTCGTAAAAAATGGTAGAAATAAACGAAGAAATAGGATCCGTGAGTCCTCCTCCGTGGTCATAACAAAATTTGTTTCGCTCCCTTACCTACCAATATCAACTTCACACACGATTTTGTGTGAGACAGAGGTAAGGTTTACACCTTTGTGGTGTTGAATGAGAAATTTGGAAAAAATAGATAAATTTACGGACAGAAAAATTGCAGGAAATTGCCACAAGTTCAAACTCAATATCAGCAAATACTTTTCAAATCACAGAATCATCGAAACAGTAAGAATTGAAACGACATAACATAAATTGAAACGTACATAAAAATGTGCATTTTTTATCTTCATGTCTTTACGAATTCACACTGATCTTTCTTTTTGGCAGATTATACTAAAATGTTCTCGTTAAGGTGATGGATCAGTCACAGAGCCTCACCTCGAATTTTTTAAATCAACATTTTTCGATGTTGTTTGACTACTCACGAATAGGCTTTGTCAGCGAACGCGGGACGATGGCAAAAATACGCCGACCAGGGCTTTTTTAATTTCGTCAAACCGTATCGAAAATATTAAATTATCAAAATTGCAACTATCTCTCTGGCTCTCACAGTGGCGAGATAGCGACTGATCCGTCGCCTTAACTTTGCATTATCGTTTTATCGGCGATGCAAAACCCTGCTTTACCGACGAGCGTCAATTATCTCCAGTCGTTGGGAACAGCTGTCATAAATCCAAATTTTTTTTGTCTCGAGTGTCGTTGTCAAATTCTACCAGCGTTTACATGTGGTCTTATGCGTGTAAGCATGGATCTACTGACTGTCTACCTCTTCTATATTGGGATCAAGAGCTATGCGTAGTTTTTGGTGCTCAAAGAGTTTCTCAGTTTCTCGTTTGCTCTTGCCTGCTCATTCGACGTCGAACGCATATCATACTTTCACTCTCTTTTTCGCTTTTGCCATTTTCTCCCTTCACTTTTCAGCCAGTTTTTCATGGGACACGTTGGCAAACATAATTACTGTTATTCTAACTGTTCTCTAGATTTACAACCGTCTCGTTCGATAATCCTTTCGTGGTTTGTATGCGTTTTCAACTAATTGGCGAAATTATAATTTATATCTAAGGGGAAATGTAAGCACAACTCACAACACGAAATGTTTGAAGACGCTTGCAATGGGCTGTGCACGAGACGTTTCATCTGACCATAAAGTGCACACTCCAGTAAAACAAAACTCGTGTCTCGTAGGGCTTTTCTCGCAACGCATTATTTATGTGCCCTATTTCTCATGCAGGCTTTAATCTTTCGTCGAGATACTTGAACTTGGTCACTGGAACGGCACACTGGGTCAATTTGACCCGGAGAACCCATAAGAAAAGTTATTTTTTATGAAAGAAATCGTTACACGGTTAGGCCTCAGAAATAATTTAAATAAGTTGAATATGGCTTATTTTCTAAATGCAATATCGTTGATCCTCGTGAAAATTGGCTGGTAGTCTTCGAAAATGTTTCTGAGGTCAGAGATAGTTAACACGATAAAGTAAGTCCAGGTCAAAATGACACAGTGTGTCGACGATGGGATAAGTGACCGAACCCATAAGGATTCGATATTTTATCATTTTATACTTGTCTGTACGAATAGTTTAATATCTTAACATATTCGGGAATATATATCTTTCTGGATTTTTCTGGTTCCCCGACCGACCAGTTGACCTCTTCTGAGCTTTTCCTCGGCTTTTATGCCCCGGGTCAGCAAGCTCCTTTACATGAAAGTACTCGGGAAGTCTCCGTCGTCCTCCTCGTCTTTCCCCTCCCCCTTCTCTTTCTCTCTCCCTCTCTTCTCTTCCTCCCTCGAACGTGAATTTTCGTATTTATGAAATCTGCTGTGCCTTGGGCAACCCCTGGCAACGGACTTGAAGTGCATTGTTCATGAATAATAAACACGCCTGACATATAATTCTCCTCGGAAGATACTAAATTTGTAAATATACCGACCCAGTGAGATCGCGTATAAGAATATTTATAGATTATATGTGTATCACGGGGTTATCGTGTATGCACGGAAATAAATATAGAGGCAATATGGAAATATCCACGGAGAGGCGGAAATTTAAAGTCGATGAGAAATATTGGTAAGGGAAAGACTCGGTCAAGATCTTCAAGGAGCAGAGCAAAGTACAAGTTACGAGCTTAATGTAATATTCTATACTATGCACAAAATTCCCATATCTTTTGCACTCTACAAGGAAGTCTAAATTTGGAGGAGAAAAACAAAAATGCCGAGTGGATAAATATACATTTGTTTAGGGTGAATAATATAACAGTTGACAAACATCCAATCCATACAATGTCACTGGACTTTGTAAAAATATGTGAATTCCCGTTCAATGGGCGAAGGAACAAGTTCTTCGAAAATTTTTGCAATTTTGTTTTCCTTCCGCACGCAGTTACAATGTTGATATCATCAAACATTATATTAATTTTTCTTTTAATTACTTGCGACATAAAAGTTATTAATTTGCTGATATTTCGTATATTTCAAAAATTAATCTGTTCACAGCGAGGATATTCGCATGATTAATCGCAGCTATGGCTTTTTCAAAATAAACGGAACACTTTAATTATTGTTCTCCACCCGGTCTTATCTTAGTTACGGCATTCAGTCACTTTGGTGAAATATTACTCTAACCCGATGAGAAAGCTTTATACCTTTCTCTTATATACGTTTAGAAGGGAGAAAGATAAAGCAGATGGCTATAACGATGAGAAAGACTTGAAGACGGTTCTCGCAGGGTAACTCGCTTGGGGTTTCTACCTCGGGCTCTACTCTGGGCTCTCGTACGAATGTATTGTCTCAGCGTTGTGGTGACAAGAGAGGAAAAACAGAAAGAGATAAAGACAGAGAGGAAGGGAGAGAGTAAAGCTGCTGTTTCTCTCGTTCCGACTCTTACACGCTCCGTCGACTCGGCTAAAGGTGGCGCTTAATTATCTAGCTAAATGAGATAACCGAGTACACGTGTGAGCGTTTGTGAGCCTCTGGTGAGAAAGGAAGCTCAGCTCAACGAGGGAACAGTTTGATAAATTGAATTGTACTCTAGTCTGATGGCCAACAATGAGTTTTAACGATACAATCCGGAACTAACATTTTTAATGCTTGGTTAAACCCGCTTAAATATATATACAGCTAAGAATAAGCTAACCCGAGTGTACTTTCTATCGGAATTTTTTCTCGGAATGCGTAGTGATTGTCCATGCAATCACAAACTTCAAATGTGCCGTGTATTAGCTTTTGACATTAATTATCCATTGTTTACATTGTTATAGTTTACCAGTAAAAAAAATTCCTGCAGTTAAATATTTTTTTATACTGTTCAAACACACTTTTTGTGCTTAAACTTTGCCTGCTTGTTGTTCAAATGGAACTTCGATCATTTCGACTGTATAAAGTAGTTAAGCCAGGGTTGTGAAGCATAAAACCATATGGCCAAGTATAATCAAGTGAAGCCCTTTACATATATCAGACCATGAGCCTTGGATAGATCCATTATATCGACTAAACAATTCGTGAGCCGCAAAACGCCAGAAGAGGGCTTCTTCGTCTTCCAAACTCGTGCTATTCTACGCTTTTGCGCTTTCCGCTTTATACCTTATAGTGCTTATATAACCCTACCAGAGCTCGCGCCCTTCTGTTTGCCCTATTGATTATACAGTTATGTCGAGGCTGAACAGCCCAAGCGGCGCCCTATAACAATGGCGCGACTTTTGAGACGATCCGGGGTGGTTAAATATCGCATGATATCCTACTTCCTTGTATCTATATATCGTTGTCGTATTATTCCATCAACGTTTATTACTCAATTGCGTTCTTTTATTATTCATCTCACTTTAATCATTCGATCAAAAATGCTTTTTTCATCCTTCATATATTTGAATAATGCGATGAAAATAGTGACGCGATAAGAAAAGCCACAATTTATATGCGACTAACAGTCATGAGGGATCGAATATTAATGCCGTTAATTATTTATCACGTAATTCATTAGTATTCACTTTTGGATTTTTTACTTGAACAGGGTCAGGTATCTTTTGATATTTATTCATCGTGCTCGCATAGAAGTCTATCACACTAATGTAGCCAATTATCTACCACTCTTCTTCCGAACGTGAATATAGCGAAACAAAACAGGAAATGCAACGTCTGATTACATTGTCGATCGCGATTGTTAAATCCGATATATAATACTCGAGTTCATGACAAAAGCCTTTGTAATGTGTTGTGCAAAATAACGTTGATAAAACGTGGAAATGAAAGAATTCCTCGCTCAGCTATCAATGAGTGAAGAATCATAATCAGAAATTGAGAATGGATCACGCACGACATTCAACATACATGAAGCATTTCACGTCAAATCGGCCAACGTTGTTATTTTACAGTTTTCATTGAGGCTTCCTTTGCGACGAAACAGTTGATGGGCCTTATTTAAATTCAAATTTTATGCTGTTTTCGAATTCGTTATAACAATCATGAAAACCCGATTGCCAGTCATCGCAGACATGTCCAACAATCGAAGAATCCAGCTGATTTTCAGGCAAGACTTTCATTACATCGATTAAAAAAAAAAAAAAAAACACGAGTTGGTGCAAAGAAGACATTCCGAACGTCTGACCACAATTACTTTTGACAAATGAAAAGATTCACCTGTAAAAAATTTTCAATTGAACTTGATAGTTTCATCAATATCTACACAAAACATTAGTAATGATGCGAAAAGGATAATTTTTTTTCTAACCACTGTAAGAAGAACGTATCAAGATGTTCTGCAAATTAATATATTTATTTTGAATCGAATTGATGCTGGGAGAGCAATATTTGAAAAAAATCTATCTGCCGTTACTCTAAAAGATTTACAAGGTTTATTAATATTATTGAGGTGTGCCCGGTTCGTTGCAATAAATTTCGTCAGTTGTTTGGACTTTCTTAATCGGTCCGCGACAAGTATTTATTGTCTTGTCTCATCATCGGTGTGATAGTTGACCCACAAAATCGCATTTGACGCAGGGTACCTTGCCATCTAACGAGTATTCTACATAACCCGAAAATGACCCATCCGGGATTCCTCGTGGTATAATTTCCATTGGAGGCCTCCATTTTAAAAGAGCCCAGTCACCCTTTGGAGTCCATGAAGAATATTCAAATGTAAATTTAATCGAATTTGAAATAAAATAATGGTTTCATTAAACTTTGTTGATTATACTATCATTTAATGTTTCGATATTTTTAAGGAGACATACAATCGATAGTCCATTAAAAAAAAATTGTTTTTTTTTTCGACCTAGTAAATAAAGCGAACACAGATTTTTTGCGAATGTAAAATCGATAGAAAAAAATATCAATAGCAGGCACGTGCTGAGACGCAGCCACACCTTTCCATATTGATCGATAGGCAATTCTATGTATTAATTTGGATAAGGGACTGTTTACTAAAAAAGAAGGAGGTTTTGGATTTGTAGTGAAATTCTTTTGCTTGAAAACTCACCGCTTTGAAGGGACATTCACGTGGAAATGTGTCTTTGGGGACGCCAGCATCAACAAAACTCTTTGAAAGTGAATCCGCAGTCATAGCTTCGCAAAAATTCGAGTCGAATTCAAGAGGATCTTGACCTTCCATTGTTATAACGTATTTGACCTAAGAGAATGCAGTCTCAAAAGAAGCATTTCTTTCACTTATCAACTCAAAAACTGGGCTCCGTGCAAGCCAAAAAGTGACGGAGTTACTTCACGAAATACAAAGTATCGATACACATTTAACAATCAAAGCATCGTTATCAGCATACTTGCATGTTGTCCGGTACATCCTTTTTCATGGGTATTTTTCCATTCATATAATAGGAATCGCCATCTTTGACAATTTCAGCAGACCACAATCCGAAGTAATCGTTAGGATAGTTCGTCATTTCGAAACTGTCGATGGTGACAATCGGTTGTGGCTACGGCGTCAATGAATTATAATTTAACTTCAATCCTCATGGACCATTTTTGTTTATAAGTTCAGTATACATCTAGTTCGCTATTGAAAAGTGTATTAACAGATTTTTTCCACCAGATATACAATAAGTCGATTCATTGGAATTTTTTTTCTACTAATTATCGGAATGAATTAAGAGAGATTAATGGTAATTGTCTCAGTAAGTTTATATCGGGATGAAATTCTTACGTCTGCAGCTACAAGCGTATTTGACCAAACGACGGAGAGTAAAACACCGGAAATGGCAAAGGGGAACATGATGATGCCTGTGAGGTTGAATCGATAACTGAACGATTATAAATTCAATCGTGCTTTTTATACCATTTTTTGCGATCTCGTTGGCTTGAAATTACGTGAATATAGTGAAACCAACCAGGAAATGCAACACCTGATTACATTGTACGAGCACGATTTTAAAATCCGATAATAGTCAGGATTATGACAGAAGTTTCCGCGACGTCTCGTGCAAAATAATTTTATCGATGAGCACAGGATGGGACGTGGTAATCGAATAATCACTAGTTCAGGCTTTAAAGAGTAACGAATCATAATCGTAATAGTCAGGTACACAAACTATTCAAACTGCTTTGAAAATTGAACAACCCAAAGGATTACCGGTGCAACTCTCATCAAAGTTGCGGTGCACTCGTATCTGTCGATGGACCATTCAATTAATCCTCAGACGTGACAATGTAATGTTTTAATCATATTTGACGGATTTGTCGACTTGTCGAGTTGTTCATATTTTCCCATTCTGTCCAGCAAGTTATCCATTGCAATAAAAAATCGAGAGTACACGTTCAAATATTCGGACCGAAAAAAATGATCAAAATATAAGTGTCAGAAAAATAATGTACGCTGCTTTTGTCAACGTGCAAGAGGTAGGATGAGATTCTAGAGAAACAGGGTGACGAAAATGATGAGAGAATACCTGACGATAACTTTTATTTTTGACACAACCGAATAAAGTTTGGTTGATCCATACAATTGTGTCGGATCTCACATCTCAACCTGCGATTAATGCGGTAATCTGGCACACAGTCTACACGGTTTTTAGACGGTTACGCTTAGATCCGCCGATTGGGATCAACACGGAGGCGTGGTTTTGACAAACGTCAGGCTTAGAGCGGCTATGTTTGCTATACATAGTTCTAGAAAACGCCAGGATAGAGCAGTTAATTTTTTGACCACCAGAGGTCACGTTGCCACTTGAGAGTTCCTAACATCGCTGGACGCTTAGGATTGTCTACGTATTCTGGGGTAACGCGGATAAAATTCAGCATTACATTCTATCGGTCCAAGCAACGTGCTAGTATTTAAAAAAAAACCTCCGAAAATTTGGGATTGTGTTAAAAGTATTAAAGATCGCTCGAGCAACATTTCTGTATTTTTCTATGATTCTGGCCGAAAATCATGGCATTATAATGTTGAGTTTTGGGTGTTGCAACGAGTTATCCTAGTACTTGATTGAAAGGAAATTCAATAAAAACTTGAGACTTCTAAAAAAAATTTAGCGATCGTTAGCAATTTTTCGAATGAAATCCATGACATTGGAATGTCGATTTTTCTTCGGGTTATTAGAAAAAACGTTGGTAATTGACCGAGTTACGTAAGTCGTCCAAAATTAAGATTAAAAAATGAAAAAAATTTACACACTGCTATAGCGACATGATTTGGGAAAAAAATGGTATTTTTCGAATGAAAGATGAAAGACAACATCGAAATATTCAATAACCAACGTGGGAAATAACGTGGGAAATTTCATAGGCGGCAGATTTATCCAGGGTCAGACTAATGAGTACGCAAAGAATTCCCTGGTGAAGATTCCATTTATTAATATTTCATAAAATTTACATGTTTCCTTAAACTTATTTAGGTGCATCCAGATGGTTTTTTAATAGAGTTTCCGTTGGGTCATCTTTGTTTATCTGACTTTTGAGATTTTTTTATCATCCCATCATCGACGGTAGTTCGGGTAGTCCATGTGATAGTTCGGCCTCGAATTCGATTTTGATGTATGGTTCCTTTCCTTCTTCCATAATCAATATAGCACCCTTTACTGGGCCGTCTGGAAATCCTGGTAGTATTGGGTCCGATGGAATTTCGAACTTTGAAAGGCCCCAGTCTCCCTTTGGAGTCCATGAAAAAAATCAAATGCAGATTATCTGAATTTGGAATAAATAAGCGGATTCAAATAGTGATTTGACTATTTATTTCATGTTTTGCCAGAAAAAGAGATTATCGGAATTTTCGAGTTTTAAAGGCTATTAAAGTTATCGGATTCCGATTGTCCGCAAGTAAAAATCGTATCTATATCAGCCGACAACAATCGATTGATTAACCGCGAGAATTCACCAAATTTATAATGAATTTTTTTTGTTTCACTACAAAAACTTATCAAATGACTTATCAAATGAATAAATTTCGATTAAATTTCGCAAAGGTTGAGGAAAAAGCTACGTTATGGATGCAAATGCAGCGAAATTTGTAGTACAAAAACGAAGACTCCTCAAGATGATTGTTAAGAACTTATTGTATAGCGTATCTAGACGATTTTGTATATTATTTAAAAAAAAAAAAGTTCACTTTACGAAACGTTTGTTATTATAAAACTTACTTAGCCCTTAACTTAATTGTTCTGTACTAACTAACCAACGTGGCTGTAACGCAAAGATTGAAAAAGTAAGAAAGAATAGCGATAGTTGGTTTGATATTGATCTTCAAGGAAATTCGGGTTTTCTTATCAACATTCACTTATATTTTATAACGAACGAATTTATGTTTACGATGCATTTTTCAAAATGAAAACTCACCGCAGGGAGGGGACATTCCCTGGGGAATTCGCCTTTGGGGGTGCCGGACTCCGCTAAACCCGCACCAACCAGTGGGTTACGCAAAGCTTCGCAGAAACTGATTGAATAATATTCGAAAGTTTCTTCGTCATCTACACTCTGAAGGAATTTGAACTGAAAGAATGTATTTGCGTGAAAAATTGTTTCTCAAATGTTTCGACATGAAATTCAGCTCCACGTCATATGATCCACATATTGTTAATTTCTGCATGAAACATAACGTCAACTTTATAAATTACTCTACGAAGTAACGATGCACACTGAATAATAAATGAATTAACCAAAGTTACTACAACAAAATTAACGAGCTTACGAGTATGGTATCCGGGATCTCCGCTTTCACAGGAGTTTTTGCGGTCACCTCAGAGTTCCTTTTTCCCTTGGTAATCTCACTGGACCATTCACCGAAGTAATCGTTAGGATTATTTGTGATCTTCAGACTGTTTATGGTGACCACTGCTGTTGGCTACGGAACCGATAAATTCGAATTGATCTCTAGACCTTTCGGTCACCTTATTCATAATTTGAATGAGAGTATGTCTACTTTGCTATCGAAAAATGGATCAATCACTTTTTTACAATAAAAATAAAATGAATGCATAAATTCTAATTGTTTTTAACGATTTTTTTCGCCGGTCGTAGAAATGAATATTTATGAGCACAAATCGTAAATATATTCTTACATCTCCAGCTACAAGCGTACTCAACGCGAAAATAGAAAACGAAACACCAAGAATTGCAAAGACGAACATGATGGTCGTGACGTCGAATCGATATTCGAACGATTATAATTTAGATCGTGCCTTTTATACAATCTTTTTGCCCCCATTGGTGTAAAAAAACGTGCATGTCGTGAACCAAAACAGGACATAGAACTTCTAATTACATTGTCGATCGCTATTTTGAAATCCGATAATCGTCGAGTTTGTAACAAAAGTTTTCGTGACATCTCTTGCACAACAATTTTTCTGATGAGCACAGGATAAGACGAGGCAATCGAAGAATTACGTGCTCAATCATTACAAAGTAACTAATCATAATCATGAGGTAGCGTTCGTGTGCAACCCTGATAGGATGCAACACATATGAGGCATCCCCCGCCAAATCTGTCATTGCTTTCATTAGGTGTGTATCTTTATCGGCGTTTCTTATTTTTTAACTGAAATTCTTTTTTGTTTCAATTTTTTTTGAAAACTATAAAAAGACAGCAAAGAATATAAAAGGATATATTTCAGAACCAGGAAAAGAGAAAAGGGGCAAGGATTATTCAAGGAATGAGAGGGATTTAGGATGTTTTCACGTGATAAAATAACAAACTGGTCACATTACAACTGAGGAATTGATTATTTATTCGTGGTTCGGCGGGCCCTTCGCACTCGCTATGATTGGTCTGTGTTCACTGTGGTTGCCTCTGCCAACCGCCTCACACGAGGACAGGTTTTCCCTATGAAAATACTTGTGTTTTTGCATTTATGGAATAAATGGCATTTATAATTGTGAACAATTTTGTTGTGTCCTTCTCATTGATATCATTAATTTTAATAAGAATTAATATAATATTATTAATTAATTTTCATTGGAAATCCGAACACGGTTCTCCTCCCTCTCGGGGGCCCGCGCGCTCGCTGCGATCCCTGTGTATCCTCGCTGCTCTCGCCATATGGGCGCCTCGGCTGACCGCCTCAAGCCTGCCTAAGTCTACGACCCAGACACAGACAGGTCAGCCGAGGCGACCGCGGCGGGAACCGCGGGGTACACACAGATTGCAGCGAGTGCGCGGGCCCAAGAGAGGAGGGGAGAACCGCGGATTGGTTCTCCGCGCACGCTACCTCGCCGCTTACCTGCGGACCGTTTTTCCTACCTCTTGCTACGACCGCGACACGCGCTTGCCTCTACACTGCAGTCACATATTTGTGATGATTGAATTGCAGGAATTGCCTCTACACTTCAATCACATATTTATTATGATTGAATTCCCGGAATTGAGTGATTAAGGGCACGTATTTTAGCTCATCGATGCTAGTTTATTTGAAACGAAACCAGGCCCGCACGGAGAGAAATGTTTACATTCGGACAGCGTGAGCCACGCAACTGTAGCAATTTTTTTTTAAATATACGGATGATTTGTTTGCTGCAGTAACGAGTATTCTATGCTGGAGAATCTTTTGCTACAGGAGCAAAGAACTTTTGCTCCAGCAACATTCACGCAAATTTCGCCAGAACGTCAACGATATGCTACGGCGACGTCAAATCTATCATAGATTTGCATTTCTTGCCTCCATAGCGAATAGCCTCATGCTGTCGCAGGGATAATAATACTATACGTTCTTATAGCGGTGATAATGTAGGGAAAACACGATTAGCAAATGATTTTTTGCTATGTTGACGCAGCCACTTCTCTCCGTGCGAATAAATGAATAAAATACTACATTGACGCTTCCAATATCTTCGGAAATAAAGATATCTTCTTGGTTTTTACCAGAAGTATGACATTCGGTGAAGAACGGACTTTTTTCGGCATCGGTTTAATTAAGTACTCAAAAAATGCCGTGATAAAGGTTTATACATTTAATATGAAATCGAAAAAATACATTTTTATATATTTCATCAAATGTTAATATCTTGTTCATCGCGTTCAGGTTGCTCCAGTTCGTTGTAGTAAAACATTTCAGTTGGTTGATTTTTGTTTATCTGCCCTTCGAGAAAGTTTTAACGTCCCATCATCGGTATTCCGTGTGATAGTTCACCCTTGTAATCGATTAAAACGTACGGTTCTTTTCCTTCTTCCATGATCGTTACACTACCCCATACTGGGCCATCCGGAATTCCTGGTGGTATCATATCCGTTGGAGGATCCCATTTCGAAATAGCCCAGTCACCCTTTGGAGCCGATGAAAAGAAATCAAACGTAGATTTATTACATTTCGAATAAGTAAGCGGTTTTATTAAGCGATTAGGGTACCGTTTTCATGTTTTGCTTCTAATCTCAAGGAGGCATGAGTCCTAACGCTTGAAAATTTTTAAGGAGAAAAAGTTATTGGAATTTTCGTGTTTTGGAAGCTATTGAAGTAATCAATCATAATAAATATTGTTTCATATCGTCGAACTATAAAATTCCACTCTGGTTGGCAACAAAAACTACGTTGTGTAAGGAAAACTTTATTCATTTTGTACTTCAGTAGCTGGTTCGATATTGATCTTTACAGAAATTCAATTTATCAATGGAATTGAATTTTTTTTAAATGCTATACGAATTTATATTTTCTATACATTAAAAAAAAATTAAAACTCACCGCCATGAAGGGACATCCTTTAGGGAATGTGTCTTTGGGGATGCCGGCATTGATGAAACTCTTTCCAATCGTAACATCTTCCAAAGCATCGCATAAACTCCAAGTATATTCAAGAGGATCTTGATCTTTCATGTTCACAACGAAATTCACCTCAAAAAATGTATTTGTTCATACAAATCTGTTGATCAAAAGTTAAAGAGACGATTCATGATTGAATCGTCTCTCTAACTTTTCGACAGGAGATGTTGGATCCAGGTCATATTATCATACGAATATCAAGAGACTCGGTGGAGTCTCAGGACAAGCATATTGGACAGTTCTGTCGCCTGCTGGCCCGAGGCTCGATCGAAGTATATCATGTCTCTTAATACCGAAGTACATTTATCTCAAAACAATTTACGGTTATGGGAGTAAACCTGACAGTCATTCCCTTAGATCAAGAGGTTGTTAATTTCTGCATGAAATATTAAGTCCAGATATCGCAACCAATTGCTCGATAAGGAGAACGTCGAATTGAGATTTCTGTACGAACTACGAAGTAGCGATGCGTGGATATTAAATCAATTAAAGAAAGTTAGAAAAAAAAGGGTACTGAGCTCACTTGCACATTTTCTGGTGCATCCTTTTTCATAGGTATTTTAGCGTTCAACTGAGACGACTTTTGTCCCTTGGCAATTTCAAGGGTCCACGCGTCGAAGTAATCGTTAGGATTGTTCGTGACCTTGACACTGTTGATGGTGAGAATTGATGCTGGCTACAGAATCAATAAATTCGAATTGACACTCAGTCCTTCGTTGTTATGGTCCATTATGGTTACTTATTTATTTAGATGAAAGTATGGCTAGTTTGCTATTGGCAAATGCATCTGTTACTTTTTTCTATAAACCAAATTCATTCGTAAATTCTATTTTTTTTTTTGAAGATTCATTTACTGATTATCGTAATGAATATTTATGAACAAAAGTCAATAGAGTAATAGACTTATTAACGGCAGATCGGGAATATTTTCTTACGTCTCCTGCAACAAGCGTACTCAACGCGAAAACAGAGAGCGAAACACCAAGAATGGCAAAGACGACCATGATGCCCGTGGTGTTGAATCGTTGACTGAACGATTCTTGCTGGATTGTACTTTTTATACCTTTTTATTCATTCTTATTAGCACTAAACTACGTGAATGTCGTGAAACGCAACAGGATACACAACATCCGACTACATTGTTGATTGTGATTGTTGAAGCCGATAATATTCAGGTTTGTGACAAGAGTGGTTGTAATGGATCCCGCAAAATAATTTGATCAAAAAACAGGAAAAACGTGGGAATCGAGGATTTACCAGCTCCAGTAGTTATCATGTAACAAATAATAATAAGATGTATGGGGCATTTCACGCCAAATCAGTGACTCTTCAAATGTTTTTATATTGGTCCTTAGTTCCCAAAAAAACGAAAAAACCGAATGGATGAGAGGGTCGAAATTTGTTTCGACCATAATGTCGTTTTCCAACTACCAAAATAATTATTGAATTGCTTTAATCAACTTTTTTTGTTGCACAATGGAAAATATCTCACGTCGCAAAACTGTTTGTTAAAATGGTTTTTACTATCGAAATTATTTTATCTAATTTCATGCGGAAAAAAGAATCAGTTACTTTCCACCAACAGCAATAGGTTCCATGTTGTCAACTTACAGTTTGCTAGAAATTTTGAATTCTTGGTCTCCATTTAAATAAAGAATAAAAGGACTGCCGAGTCCAATAAAGAAATGACATTTATAAACGTAATATTTCACATCAGAAATTGCCGTAATAGAATCGACTGTGAATGCGACTAAGAATATACGTCAACACACCCACTTCAGAATATAAGATAAAAATTGAAAAATTATTCTAAAATATTCATCCAAGTGCTATAATATTTCACACCAGTTATCGCGGAATTTGAAAACCACTTTTAGGTGAGGTAACAAGTTGTATATAATTGCTTATTTAATAATTTTTTTAGGCAACGTTTTCAATCAACTGACTATAGTTTGCCACGAGGATTATTATCTCGAGTGGATGTACGAGAAAAAGAAAGAGAAGAGGCCCTGACCCCGGTCGAGTTGCCAAATCATGCGAAAGAAAGATAAAAGAATTACGACGACAACCGCGACGTCAACGATGAAAGAAGAGCTACGAAAGCGATATAGAAACACTGGCGCCACAGTATAAGTAAGGAGCTGCGTATAGTTAGCTTCAAAGTTTAGAGTGTCATCAGAACACGATTTTACCAGGCGTGTCTCAAATAGAATTCAAAGTAGCACCAGAAACAATGCGTTACGTTCCTTCCATTTGATCTTATTATTTGGCACTGCGTTTGGCTGCATGTATTTAGCTCTTTCTTGTGTGCGAGTGTCAGCGTCATGTCTTCACTGCTGTATTTGCAAAGGAATGAAATGGCGGTTTTTTAACTGCATCGTTAAGCCCGTCGGAAGAGAGTTCCGAGGCGTTTTCTACAGCTGGTATTCGAAACCTCGTGGAACGAAAATCGACTTTACTCTTATTTCCTACTTTTTTCTTATTTTTTCATTCCCGGAAAGTCATGAGCTCTTATATTCTAGAGTAATGTACTAAATTTAGTGTATCAACAGAGAAACCATATTCCTTTTGAAAAAATAACAGTTGTTTTTTTATTATATTTCTTTTTGAAATTTTACCAGGGGATGTCTGTTGGCAAAAATAAATCAACAGATTTATCGGTTGATTTTGCCAACTTTTATGAAAAAATTTACATAAAGAAGGAAAAAAACATCTCAATGAATTGCATTCCGAAAAAGAAACGTCTCTCGAATATAATATCCGTTTCATTGATTTCTTTCAAATGTGCACTTGTCGTTCAATCAGGTTAATAATAATTTCGAATAATTCTACTTAAATAAAACTTTTGCGCGTAGATAATTAGCGCGGATCCTTCTGTCATGTTTCATATTTAATGATCCAGGGTTACAGGCCATCCATCGTGTATTACCATAATTTAGAACACGCATTTTCGATAGCATATTCCTGATCGTTTTCCACAACGGTTGGACCTCTCGTCTAGTCATTCGTGACGGGAACTGTTATAGAATGATAGCACGTAAATGTGGGTATATACATGGCAGTTATTCGCTTTCACGTATAATTCATACTTCCGTCGCTCGTTGAATTTTCCCGAGTTATAACATATCTCTAGTCTCTGAATGTATATAGATTGATGTGGATAGTTACGAATGAAACGGCATAATCGATAATGATTTTCGTTTTGAAACGGGACAACTTCCGTCCTTTCGTATAGCCCAATAGTTTCAATCCGTCTGCACACGTACAAAGAGGTAGACGAACAATGCCATGCATGACTCACCCGTTCAATAGCCTAGGCCCCGAAAGCTCACGCACCTATAATAACCAGGTGTCCGTGCATAGATCGCCATTGGAAACATTAAAATGATTACGACGCGTTCACCACCGCGAGAGCTACCAAATTAATGGAAATTAGCAGTGCAGTCTCATCCTTCTCGCTACTTCCCTCTACGCATATGACTATATATGTGTATATTTTGTGGTAACAACACATGGATGTAACGCATATTACTAGAAACGAGCCAGCAGCCCACCCTTTGCCAACCTGATACGGTCATCGCTCCGGGCTTGTTCGTATACTGTCGTATTTGCATAAACGTGAGTCCTTTTCCTATGATTTATTATCGTCGATTTTCCATCCTTACTTCGCTCTTTCTCGTTGTAGAAATATCTGCAATTGTGCGATGAAAATAATAGTTGGAGTCGAGTTCCAGCTACTGCGAGAATGATGAAAAACCTGAACACGAGGAACATGTTCAGTTTTTGAGAATTAAGAGTTTTTTAGAAAAGACGACGAAGATCAGATTCCTAATCGACTCATTCTATTGCAATGAAACGGAGTATCTATATTTTCAAACTTGAAGCTTCTCATTCGGAAATTATTCAATAGCTATGAGTTCACCATTAATTATCTAGAGGCACGGCAGCGTCTTAACGCCAAGTATGAAAAAGCTAATGTTCAATTGGCAAAGGACCCTGACAAGACTCTGAAATAGAAGGTAAAACCACGGATTAATCAATTATACTGAAGATTTCCAGGACATAGATAAACTTAGTGACTCGGACCAATAACCTAGTATTCTTATTAATAGACAAAAACTGAAATAATCTACTGTTTTTCATTTTTAAGAACGATCCAATTTTTATTCGACGAACACGACTGCATGAAGATATATATTTAGACGAGTTTTATTGATCTCAGCGTTCGAATGCTCAATAAGTTATGCATGCTGTATTGTAATGTTGAATGTACAAAAAAGTTGCGATTTATTCTGACAGACGTGAAACATATTCAGCACACAAATTTAGCCGAAAAGAATTCCTGCAAAAGTCGTAAAACACTGAAAGGTGTTAACTGCGGTTGGCTGGCGCCATAATAAAAACATATGTTTTATTCGGTGCTGCAATGCGTTGGGGAGTGCCATAAACTCATTCATAACCCTTCCCCGTTCCTCTCTCCTCACGACCCACGAGAGAGGATAGATATAAAACATCTTTTGGATTTATAACGTTGTCTGCCTGTCACCGATTAAAATGTGTTATGACATTGAAAAACTTTGCTGCGCGAGGTTCAAACAATTTGCTGTGGAATTCATCGAGACAATGTTCAATTAACGTCGATTACATTATCTTATTTTTTTATTTTTAATTATAATAGCAGCATTGAACAGATTACAGCGCGTTCAATGTACCCTCGCGTACTGCATCCGATAAAACATGAAATTTGAAACGTCATCGTTCAATAGAGTGACGATGTAAATTACAATCTCAGCCTAAGATCCGCACCGTGACACAAGTAATAAAAAGGATCAATGAACCATTAGAATATTCTTCACTATTCACAGAGGTTTTTAGCCCGACAATGTTTAAGTCTTTTACTTCGTCTCTCCGCGCACTCGCTCTTTATTTTTTCTGAAAGTGATAAAAAATCTTCAACTTCACACATGGCAGATAGACTTTAAAAATAGGAGTGAACGACGATGTATTCTTTTTTAAGGTTCAATAATTAATATTAGATAAAGTGATTTTTATTAAATGAATTCGTTCCGTACTTTTTTCGGTTCATCTATTGATTCATCTTGTCAGAGGGAGGTCGAGGTCCAATGTCAATAATTGCATTTTCTTTCAGGGGTAGATAAATTTTTACTACCGCAACGTCTCGATGGTTTTTATTTTTATTTTTTATCATCGATTGGGGTTTATCGGGTAAGAAGGGTAACGAAACATCTAGAATCGTTGCAAGGAAGATGCGAGAAGGGACGGAGGCACAAAGGGACATTCACACGAGTTCCATACTCACTTGACCGTCTACGGAAGAAAAGCAGCGGAGCTGATCCGAACGGGAAATAGGAGGGAATACGAAAAACCGATTTTTCTATATACCTGTATATATATTATATATGCTATAAAAAAAGATGTAAACGAAGTGAAGCCACCCTGGCAGAGATGCGACGGTAATTAGACGAGTGCTTTGCGCTCGATGGTCGATAAGAATGACGGTAGGGGCGGGATTCGTACTTTTATTACGGAGATTATATCCTTCGCCCTGATCCTCCTCCTCTATCTTAGCGACTATCGAAGGGTCTTCGCTCTCAATTTTCGCTTACTTTAAGCCACACAGCGCCGAACCGTGAAAAAGTCTAAGAAAAAAACGACTTTACGAGCTTCCACGTGAGCCGTTAAATTTAGCTCTCTTACGATTATTGTCACGTTAACTGCGGTCGATCTCCGTTCGGAACGTCGATGAAAACTGTTCATTTCGAATTAAAAGAACGTGGAATTATCTCGTTTATCGGACGAAAATACAAAAGACTACTTAAAATCTTTATGATTTTTAATAACGCTTACCGCGTATAGTAGTCTCGCCACAGTCATATTTAAAAGTCAAACGTTAATTTTCAAATACTTGGATCAATTTAATAATGTCAGTTGGTATGTCTTACAGGAATGTTAAAACAATAAACTTCTGCGAAAATTTTGAGGAATAACTAAATTTGTAATAGTACTGTGGATGTTTTTTCAAAATTTTTACAAATTTTGCAGAAAAATCCTGTAGTAAGACGACCACTTTAAACGATTGGAGAATAAAATTTATTTGGCATAAGATTCTCGTTCTAATGAAGTCATAAATTCATGCGACGATTAAAATAACTATTTCACGTAATGAGAATCGTGTTTCATAATATTTGTAGGATGGTGTATTCGATGGGAACTCGAAGAAAGTCAAATGAGCAACTATCGTCGTGTAACAATTAAACAAAACCATACGGACTTGAACGTGTAGCATACCGAGAAGCATTTTCCCACTCGCGGAGTTAAGGCAATGATACGGCAGTTTTCCCACGTAAGTTATTCCACGGATCTTGCAAATACTTCTCTTACCCCGGATCCCATTGCGCCTCAGGCCACCTTCCATCTGGTAGTACTTTCACGTAACATTGTGTTCCAAACTTCGCGGAGTAAGTACCAAAATTACATCCCTCTCCGTTTGCCCACGGCCCTCAAGAAACGAAAGTGTACGATGCGCGGGGGTTTTTGGCGAGAGATGTTCTGGCGCCCTTGCGGGTGTGTTCGGTAGAAAGATCTTTTCCATCCATATATATTATGAGATTCTTCGCGTTTCCCCTCGTCGCTTAACGATCTTTGTTTTAGTGCCCGGGGTTCTCACTTTCACGCCAGGCAAGGGTGTTAAGATCCGAGTATGCTCAACCCCCCCCCGTTACATTAATAGTAGACTTTCATTTTTCTCTGAACATGTTTTGTCGATGCCATACAAATAATGCCAGTAAGAGTTGCTTTTTCAAGGTGATTTTATTTCACTAAAGTTAGAATAGATATTCGTGAAAACGTGTCGGATCAAAGTTTGCCTTTGTGTAAAAGATTCATTTCTCCATCGCATCTACATGTGCAAAAGCTACCCCTTGGTTTCAACACGCGGCATACTGAATGATTTCAGAGCTAGAAAAACGCACTAAAGTAGCTCGGTATTCTGGGACATCGTGTAATACCAACGTTACCATTATACACCTACCTAACGCCTCTTCCAAGTTCCCAAGATAATCGCCCAAGTACGTAGTACTTCGAGGGAAGCTTTAACGGACGGTTATCCTCGTGTGATGTAGTTTTGAGAGAGTCTGGTATGTACGTGTGGCCGCTTGCACCCAGCTAGGAGCGATATGCGGACATAACCGTAATCGTAAATACACATGGTGTGTGAAAACGATATCTTGCCGAGCGTACCAGACCCTCAGGGTGGGTTTACCGTTTTTAATGGCCTGATGACCTGTTACCGGGATAGCACACACGACGACGGTGAGGCGATGAAACGAGTATTGCGATTCGCGTGTGCTGCCAACCCTGTTCGGTCCCTTGGTCCTACTCTATCAACGAAGTACTGGTCTTATAAAACAATGGGGAAAATAACATTTTTGGTGAATTCTTGTGTTACCGATTAGCTCTTTAATAATTGTGATAAAAACGTGGAAGGGTCACGGGTCACGATATTTTTGGTATACAATGAACTTTTGTGTTCCGTGACAGCTGGTTGTTTCTCTTGACGCTCAACCAGCTGTATCGTCCCGGTAACAGTAGTACACAGTACACAATGTTACATTTCCTTGGGATTTTCAAAGGATATACTTCGCCACACGAAACTCGAGTATAAATCAGAACTCGGTGCTGGACGACGACGACGACGACGACGACGACAACGACTTGGGTCGGTGGAAAAAGCGAGCGACGGAAGTAGAAATGTCAGGAGACACTGCCTGACACGACACGTTTACACGAAACCAGGAGGAAATACGGGAACTAACATAAGTGAATATCGTGGCCATCGAAAGGCGTCTGAATTTCTACACCTTGAAAAAAGGGGATTTTTTACGGTAACACAACTTTCGATTTTAGATACAGAGAATTCTTTATCCAAAAACAATACTCAATGTCAGATGTTCAATGAAATATTAAGCAATTCAGTATCCACCATGTTTGATAGAAAAAAAAAACGAACAAACGTTCTTTGGTTGTAAATGATCCATTGATTCAGCCTCTTTTTGCATTCGTTCAAAACATCACCGATAATGAGTTTTCAATCAAAGCTCCGCAAGGTTAGAAGTTGCAGTTTCACAACAAATTACAAACACACGTCCGTTTGTCTGAATAAATAGAAGTGTGTTCGTATTTTGTTGATATCTGTATCGGTCAACATATATTTGATGTCTGTGATCCGCATTGTTAGCATCCATACATTGGCTTTTAGTAGATGTGGTTGAGCGGTGCGAACCAAGACCACATACACCGCAATGTACGAGGGTTACCTGTAAAGTGGTCAGCGTGTAATGTCCCGTAGCCCACTTGTGTAGCGCTCGTACTCGGTGAACTTCTAATGGTTATAGTTATGCTAATGGGAAGGGCCAGAGAGGTAGGTCGTGCGAAACATTATCGTATGTTTCGGATCGTAACTAGTGCATCTGTTGTGTTTTGTGATTGGGATGCCAAGGCAACAAATGTATTCGAACAGTTGGTTTTTCTAAAAGATATCAAAAACGACAGTCAATCCTGAACCGATGTAGAAAAATAGAAATCTCCCACGTTGGAGACGTACTTTCATCTGAACATAATATCTCTGCATTATTTTATTCGTGTGCAAAAAAAAGTGGATGACGAGATTCTAGTGGAGTCAACCTGCCAAGTACACCATAATATTTTGGTAAAATATGAAAATGTACAACGACATAGTAAACCTCGACTTCACTTATCTGTTTAATGATATAGAGTCTGTAAAGTCTACGAACTGTGTGGTTAACGCGAAGAGGCGTTACCGACAGCGACTTAGTTGGACGCCTTGGAGTGCACTTGAGGTCCACGTCATAAACGTGCTGTGCGTTCAAAATTAATTGCGGAATTATCGCCGAAGTAATATTAGACTCTTTGAACGTCGCTAAAGGTGCACGAGCTCTAACAAAGTCTCTCTTTCTCAGTGTGGCATATGTACTACTTATGCATTTACTGTTCCCGCCGCAAGAGATGAGTCTCGGCTCAAAGTTTCTTCCAGCTCTTTATTCGAGGCACCAAGCAGCTCTCTACTATTTTGCATACGTAGTTTATGTAATAAACAGTTAAATACTGACTTGGAGCTCTGATTATCACTTTTGTTTTTTTTTTTACAAAATTGATAAATGTTTTTTTATTCTTCTTCGAGATTATTTGTGAAAGTATAATATTTATTTAGAACTTTATGTTGTCACACATCTAAACACTTGTAATCGGGACGTTTTACCAGCTTAGGTCAGTAACTCGTAACATAGTTTACTCTTTGAAGCACTTGTCCGTGAAGAATTAATTATACATGAACTATCTCCTAACGTGATTGTTTCAGAGTAAGTTGTGTGCAAACCTGAAAATTTATAACCCTTATAAACTACGAGACGATATCATGCAGAGCTTATGCATTCCATGGTAGCTTATAATTTTCCTGGTAACTTGTTTAATGGCCACGTACGCAAGGCTCCTGAACGTGATCGCTAACTATGATTTCAAGGACCCGAAGTAGCGGCGACAGCATAGCAGCCTTTTATATAGTTATAGTAGTATATTCACTACTTTATGTGCAATCGTTATACAGCATTTGAATGGAAAAAGGTTGTTTTTTATGGGTCCAGTTTTGAGTTGCTTGCATACATTAAACTCCATGCTGAAAAGTATTTCTCGAATGATATAACTGATGATTTAATTGTCACTTAATTTTAGGAATCGATCCGAAATGATGGTGATATTTGCTTATGCATTGCACTCAAATTAATTATTCAAATGATTTAATTAGCGTTTTAATTCTCCGTGGGTATAGATTGACGTTAAGAGCAGCACGATGAAATTGACACCACTTAAATACGCTATTGCACTCGGTTATATTAGCAGCCACGAGAAAGGGGAGTGTCTCGTTGGGAGAGCGCGAGAAAAATGATCACAGTGATCAACATAAAATGTCCGATCAGATAAAAGCATAATTGGCAAACGACTGGCCGTGAAAGGCTTGGCTCCCTGACGATGCTGAATCCACGGCAAGTGAGACCTGCTGATATAACGGTGGCGAACGAAACTCGCCACAGAAGCAGCAGCTAAACTTATTGGCACTTGGATGTTGAAAGAGGACGGAGGAGATGTCAGAAAGGGAGGAAGATGAAGAGAAAAAGAACGGCCAGAATGTAGAGCATTAAAAGGATTTTTGCTACAGTAAAGCGTGTAATTAGTTATCGAACGATGATTAAGTCGTAAATTAGGGCTTGTTTGCTCTTTTCATCTCTCTTTCTCATACCGCTCTTTGGTGATTCTCGCTGGAGCCAACAGCTGTAGTAAATGTTACTGCGAATAAACCGCTCCGTTTGCCACAAAACGACTACGTACGACGGTATACGAGGACTTTTCCTGTTCGTATAGAGCCCAACCGTTCAACCGATCTTCGCGCCATCGTGCCATTAAAGTGGCGCTGTTTCAACCTGCTACGTGGCGAAAAATGAGGTGTAAAGCGTAATTTACTCGCCTGCTGATTTAACGGCCCGTTTCTAAGGTGCACGGTATTTACTCCGGTGGTGAGGAACGACACATTCTTGGTCAGTACGTACAAAATAAACATAAACAGCTTTTTCTCCTCGGAGAGGGAATCTTCATTTTTTTTTTGGCATTCTTTTAGAGTTCGTTGAGCGCCACCGTTAATTTACTACCGTCGGAGATTTTTTTGTCGCTTGTTCGATGACGAAACAGTGTTGTGATGATCAGTTGAATTTTCAGACTCGGATTGAAAGAGTTACCACTTAATTCCCTACAGACAATTACTGTTTGTTTCCATTTTTCGATGAAATTGCATTGGAACAATGTGTAATCATAAAACTGAAACGAAAGCGATGTTTCAACGTTTTGTGAGGTGTCATAAATTTTTTTTCATTGCCCACACGAGGTACAATTTTACGATTTATAAATTAGGGCCTGCGTACAATCCAGTCATGACGGATATTCGGTCGGTCAACGCAGTACGAGGTTTACAAGTTGTAAAGAGAAAAAAAAAAAAAAACATTAACTGGCTCACCAGGGGAAATAAAGAGATCGCCGCTGACCCCATTTCCCCCATTTTTAATGAGCAAAAATCTTGTATACATTTGCTCCGGTTCGTTAAATTTCACGTTAATGTTTTCAAAGTACCATCGAGAATGAAATAAAAGTAGAGTTCAGCGAATAAAAATTCTGTAAGCCGCTTATTATTCCGGAATAATTCGACGTGGAAGCTGTTGTTTTGCTGGAGGTCAAGTTGCGCTTTAATTCTCTTCTTTTCCTTTTCGTCAACGAGTGCAGGGTGCTGTAATGAAGCCCCACAGCGGATTTAACGTTGGATTGAGAGTCAATAGTGTTTCTAGCTTCATTGTCTCGTATAATATCACATTCGGAACATAATTTTCAAAGTGTAAATTGAAGAACGAAATTAGCACAGGTGGTTCTAACGTTTGCTTGCAACTTGTTGAAAACCTCGCTCGTTTACTTCAAATAAATTTTAAAATTCACAATAAAGATGGTATAACGAAAACAGTACTAAAATTTGACGAATAAAACGTTATTTTTCTTATATCCTCTTATAAAACGAAGCCAAGTGCCGAGTGAAGTTTTGTTTTACAAAAATTCAAATCGCATTTAGGAGAAAGCGTGAAACGTCGTAATCGCAGTTATTCTCCGTAGGATAAACATTATCGCGTTCATTCATAATTCATAGTTTTCACTCGCGCATCCAGTGAGTTGCAGAGAAAAAAAGTGGCTCACTCTGGACTTGCAAGAACTCCATTGCTGTACGAGAAAAACTTCAATCCGGAAATTCACTTCTATTTCATTTTCTTTCGGCGCAACAAACTTTCGCACTGAGCTGAGGATGTAAAGGGAATGACACGTTTTGCCAACATTCCATAGGAACGAATTTCGAACATGTGAAATACTTATGACATCATAAGCATTTCACACGTTGATAAGAAATTTCAATGAAAAATATTTAGGAAAAATTTTCAGACAAATTGTTAAATTCAAAGGAAGATTATTTTGCAACGATAGCATTTTGTTATTCAACATGATGCTCGTATTGAATCCAAGTATATAAAATCGAGAATGGAATGGGCTAAAGATGGGAATAAGGAAACGTCGATGGGGGGGTTATAGGAGAGAAAGCGAAGCGAGAAAAAGACCGGTGGCCTCTGACAGTATTTATATTCTCACATACACACGAGTATATATGATAGAAATTTCCATAAGACAACCGTTACAGTTCAACAAAGAGGGCATATAGTGAGGGAGTTGATACAGAGCGAAGAATAGGTGAAAAGAGAGAGCGAGGAAGGAAGAAACGAGGGGAAAAAGTCTAAGTCTCGAAGCGAGTCGTTCGAGCTGCAGGGTAAGTAACGGCAGTAAACCTTTGACACTGGGCCGTAACACGTTTAACCCGTGGCCTTGCTAGTGGTGGGCTTGCTATAGCCAATTCTTGCCTTCTTTCTCTTCCTCGGCCGTTCTCGTGCATTCGTTCGCCTCGATTCCACTAGCGACACTCTCACTGCACCAATACCCGGACAAAAAAAGAACTGTGACGACCATGAGGACCAATACTTCCTTACTTGTCCTCGCCCTCAGTCGCCCTGTTTTCTGGCCGGTCTCGTGCTGACCATCGCACAACGACTACTATATTCCTGCTCCTACAACTACTTCTACGACTATTACTACGTTACCAAGAGTAGCGATCCCGTCGCGAACCCCCGTTCTTCAGACCTCTCACTATCGCAGATTTATCGGCAACTTTCAACTCACTCGCTCCTACGAGCATAGCATTGGAGTTTGTCGGATCGCCGCTGGTAATACCCTTATAAATTCATGGAGGACCCCGCCGGTTCAGGCCATTTGTAGCTGACACCACACCAAACCCCATCTCCAGGCGAAAATTTAGCAAAAAGTTTTAGTTTCGAAATTGCTGGGAGTCGTCAATTTAACGCTACGACATTCCCCTTAACCAAATTTATTTGGGTTTTTCCATAATCTCGTTAGTGTGAAAATTAGTTGTGATTGGTGTTCTCCAAAAATCTTCAAGTTTATGACCATTTAGGCCATACAAAGGTAGATTCTTTAATTCAAAACCCCCCCATCGCGGGATTCATGAATAACGATAATAATCTTCAGTATATTTGTATTCGTGAATGCTGCAGAGAGCCTCTGACCCAAGTGCATCGTGCCTCATCATTTAAGTTGTTTAAATAGCGATGCTAATGACTGGTTTGAAATAAGCGATTATTTCAAGTAGTCACTACGAAATGATTTACTCAAGAGTTGTTCTAAAATGATTTGTTTGGACGGAATAATTTTTGCCTTGTTTTCGTACTCGAACCGGCAAAACGAGAAGAAAAGATAATGCTTATTATCGTCAGTTCAACAAGGGAACGGACGTACGAGGGACTGGAAAAAAGATAATAAAGAGACTCGGAGTGTAACCTGACACGATGTAGCACATAAATTCTGAATGACGTTGGAATAAATCAATTTTCGGCTATTCCTTCACCACTGCGCCGTTCTCGAATTTCCTTTCATGGGGTAGATGCAGGATCGCAAATTTGCCCATAGTATGTATAGGTGATTATATACATAATTTTTGTTTTACACTGGCACTCCGTACCCTGGCGAACTTTTGGACGTCCTAACGATCCAGTGAATTACAATTCCTGGTTTTACGACTGAAGGGAAATGAAAAAAAAGCAGGTTGGATGGAGAAAAAAACTGAAAATCCTTCTTACACGAATTCAGCCGACAAGAACATTGTCTTTTCAGTAGGAAATATTTTTCTCTCTTCGTTTGTTTGCAGGAGCTCGTCTCGCTTGGAAGATGGCCAGCGGAATATTGTGTCGATTGTCTATACTAATGAATTCTTCCTTAAAATTTTCGTCTTCGAAAAATGGTCGAAAATAATGACTCATTTGTTGAATTTGTTTTTCTTCCGAACCTGCATTAGAAACATATGAAAGCTGCAATGAAGTCGATAACTCCCTAAAATTCTATCAATTATTGTAACACATGTTTGCTTCTCTTCCTTGCTACTAATTGAAGTCGATAATTTGTGTGTTGGCAACATATTGCAAACTTGAACACTTCTCTCCCAAGCTCAGAGGGTTATAGGAGAAAGGGTTGTTTTATCCAACAACATCAGCTTGTTTTAGCTTGTTTTACTGTGTAGAAACCTTACCCTCTAGAGACCATTTTCCATGCGTGCTTACGAGGGAACCTGCATTAGTTTGTGGCTTTTAATCCATTAATCCGTTCATTAATCACTTGGTGTTTCGTCGTTTGAATGTGAAAGATGAACAGAATACAGGCTGTTCGCTTCAATTTCAAATAAAGGATACATTGTAAGGACGCGACGAGGGTACCTTGTTTATACTCCGTGGCACGTCCGTAAGGTCTTGTTTGTAGATTCCGAGAGTGATCAACCGATGGACGTAAGCTGAGGACAACGCGCATGCAGCTCCACTGAGTAGACTAGTTCTCATATTTCTCCCTGCCACACAAATTGTCTTAACTCCACCTATCGTGATTTAATGGTTGTTCGTGATGTGAACGATCCACCCGACTGCCGCGTGCCGTCTATAAACGCCGCATAACAGAGGTATTAGGAGACACGATGAATTGCTCATACCCAGAGCATTCTTTCCGCAAAGGAATATGTGATGGCATCAACAGGCACAGATTGATGTTTGAATCTCGATAGGTCAGAAGAGTTATGAGGATCTTTACACGATGAATTGGGAGCGTTCGATGATTTATATGAAATACATTGAGTAATAGAGTGCAAAAATATTTGCAAATAAAAGATTAAACGAACAAGGGATTTCGACGGCCATGTTACGTCTAGAATAGGAAAATCCTTCAAAATATCTCTCTCAGCGCGTTCACGGTATATTTTGGGATTCTAGATTTCACTCGCTTCTGCGGTGTGTTGGCACAAAGCAAACTCGGAACGTGATTAGAGATTTAAGGTGCCGGCTGTGCTCAAGGATTTGAGAGGTAAACTTTTTCTTAGCTCTCCGTAGCAACTTGCTCTCTTCTTCGCTGGGTCGTGCTTACTAGTCGAGCATTTTCTCTTAGAGAGGAAGGCAGCACGGCAGTTTGGTGGGTGGTTAGTTGAGCTTGGTAATGCTTTTAATTAAGGGCTAAGGGCCTAACATCACCGACTTGAGACGAGGAGAGAAGTGACGTGAGGGGAAGACAGACGAAGGAGGTTCCTGCAACTGGCGAAAACCAAGTCTATCTCGATTCTCTTTCAAGCATGCCACGAGGTAATATACGCCCTTTCCGTGTTACAAACACTGGATGGGTTCACAGGGGTGATAAACGGTTCTCATCGTTCGATCTGTTTTTGAGACACTCCCTATTCCTATGGGCATGCTATTCGTGCTTGACGAAGTTGGGAATCCTTTGCCCAAGCTTTCTTGCTGGAAAGACTGGTTTGTGGGTGGAATCCAATAAGGGGATGATGACGCTAGTAGGGTTGCGAAAGCTACAGGATAGAGGTCCATGGGGGGTCTACATTGCTACGCTATATCTATCAGCCACTACTGCTATTTCCACTTTTGCTGTTGCTCTCTTCTCGTGCGGAGAGCTCAGGAAAGTGTGCACATATAAGCCATTCCTGCAGCACGGATGAGAGGCCTACCCTCTATCTTCCTCGCTCGTTTCTCTTTCCTATTACTTTGCCTCCTGTCGTGATGCAGAAGGAAGATGAGGGATCCAAGATATAGTCGAGGTAGATTCTCTCAAGGACACTCGACGCCGGAACTGGAGCAAGACAAACTTGGCTCGGATGAGGATGAGAGTCTCGTGACTCTGTGGATGATGCTCTCTTTCTATCATCTCACTCTTCTCTCCCTGCTCCCTTCCTCGCTCCCTCATTCACTCGCTAGCTTTATCTTCTATCTGTGTACACAGCTTCGTATAAGAGCACATCAGTGTAGGATCCAGTGCTCTACTTCCGGTTTCCGATGCAAAGCACATCTATAGGCCTGTGCAAGCTTCCACACAAGCCAATGTATAACAGGTGCCAACGAGAGCCCAAGCTTGCGAAGCCAAAGCTCGAGGTTTAGAAAGTCTTCCCTCCGTTCTCTGTACCCCTTACATGTATTCCGCGGTCTATGCACTCACATGCACGACGTCCGAAACAACACTACCATGACGATAAGAGCCGCGTATTCAGCAGCATCCACATCTCGTGAAATTGAACGACCACCACCACGCTCTACATGGACACTTGGCCACGATCATCCCTTTTGGCTATTCCCTTACCAAGCTTCAGCGACACTTCACGACCCAGTTTCTCCGATTACTGACGCAAACGAGAATCGCGAAGCTCCGACCAACTTGTCACAGGTTGCCGCAGTGGTTTACAAAGTTAAACGAAGACAGAACACAGACGGGATGGTTGTTCCACAACATCTTCGCCAGAGTGCAACCGCCGAACCATATTTCATCAAGATGAAAGTTTGATTCATATCCAAGATGGATAATAATATTATTGAGAGTTAATAAACTTTTGTAAGCTATGTAGGCAGTCGTAATTCCCTCAAAAGTCGATTTGTGACAATGAAATTTTCTGGAACGGGGCTAAATTGAAAAAAAATATGCTACCTGTTTGCAGTCGCAAATTGTTAGAATTTCTTTATGATTTTAACTAAAATATTCTCCCGGAGCTTAAAGCCTGATGCAGCTTAACAAAAAATCGTGTGTATAATTGAATTTTCTCGGTCAAAATTTTTTGGTATCATTCCATTTGCTCACACATGCTATTTGTTTGCTCTCCGCTGCCGAAATGGCTCGTTTCGCTACACCGAATGTCAACATATTTTTGTCCGCTTGTTATTTATATTCAGAGACTCAATATTGACCGACAAAGTTGTTGTTAGCCCATCTGTTTAGTGAGCTTTATTCAGTTGCTGGTAAAGAGCTGTGCACTATACGATGCTCTCAGTTGCATCATATGCAGGTACATAAAATCTTCTTATGTGCTCTCATTCGCGCCGTGAGTGCAGAGCAGAGAGTGAAAAAGATCGAGTGTCGTTGAAGGAGAACGAGGAGAAAAAGCTTCAAAGCTTGAAAGGAAAACCAACGTAGAAAGCGCGGGACATCGGAAAGACGAACTCAGAGAAGGGATAAAGTCGAAGCACCGACGCTTACGCGTTGTGAATATTGAATTGGGAATAGAATTGGATAGCGATAAACGACGCGATTGAAACTGCCGTGGATCGAGACGAGAAAGAGACCATCAGTGAAAAGAACGATAGAAACACCGTGAACACGGAGAGAGAGAGAGAAAAAAAAAAGTAGTGAATAAGCGAATATTTTTTTCTCTTCCTTGCTCTGGGTTTCCACTAGTCGCTTACCATTTGTATAGCTCTTTTTATTCCTCGCTCCATCGATACCGAAACTGGGATATCGATAAGCCATTTGTATTTCCAACGAGTCGCAGCGACATGACCTGCTGTTCCCCGTTGTTGTCGTGGAGGACAATGATAATACGGAGTTACGTTACCAATAGGGAAAACCTATTGTTGAATAGGTTTTAGTACCAGTGCCGTGGCACTGGGGTTGTTCGTGAAGCCGGTGATTCGAGGCCACGAACGAAAGAAACTTCTCGAGTTTATGGCTGCGTCGTTTAACTTTTTTACACTCCGTTCAAAATCTTATAAACTCTGAAAATTCACAATAAAAAAAAAACTATGGCAATTAAAACCAAATCAACTTACCTTCATTTTTGTTGATAAAAATATTGGTTTCTTTGCTAGAACGGCAAAGGTCAACTCGGTCATATTTTATGTGCATATCTTATTATTTTTTACGAAAAAAAAAGGAATCATTGCATGTCAATGACGAGTAAGGGGTGACTCACAGGATAACTATCAGGATTTTGCAGCGTTTCAATTGCTTTCGATATCACGAATCGCCTATATTCCGAATAGTAAGATCTCTTTGTGTCTGGAAATAAGGCTCGATTGTAGCTTTAAATTTCTTTTATTCAATATGAAAATCGCATACTATTCCGTTGGATACATTTAGATACGTAGGCTCTGGGGTTGTAACCCGGGGTTTTGACGCGGAATCCCAGATCGTAAGAGTTTTGATCTTACACCTCTAGAGAGTAAAAAGACATCATCAGATCGCTTTGCTCGGAAGGTTGTAGGGTACAACAGTCCAAAGGGAAATGCGGAGCTTTACATACATGAAAACGTAATATTACTCACCTGTGCAAGTAAGGCGGGCAACTTTAACGTTTGATAGGCTTTACTAGACAGGCAGAAGGACATAGAAAAGAATGATGGGAAAATCGATATGAGGCTTAGAATCGAAAAACAGTAAAAGATCTGGCAGCTTGATCCTACGATTTAACTTTGTGGTGCTGTATAGAAAAAGGAAGCCAACTTGGATTTATTCTCCCGACTGATTCTGTTTCAGCGATGGTGGTGAGCTTCCCGGAGCTGGTTCAGGGGGATGAATGAAACGTTTGGCGGAAATCCTTCTAGATGGGGCGGGTAGTATTATTGCCAAGTTCGATCGAGCGCTCTCGTCGTTCAAGGGGCACCGAGGACTTATATTATACGCCAGGGATCAAGCGTGCGGCTTTTACCATTACCAGTTCTCGAGTTCCTCTTTACCCACGTTTCATTCGACTACACGCACCATCTCTTCTCTATTCGGAAGCAAACTAAGAACCGAATCATCAGGAAAATTTCAACCGGATCGGATCGTATTCTTTTGCCGTCTCAGTGGTCTTTGCGGCTCTTACCGATATGATATAACAATAATCGAAGAAGAAACTTATTTTATTTTCATTTTTCATGAAATGGAATAAATAGAAAATCGGATTTGCCGGTAGGTTTCACGAAAAGCAGATGTTATGTCGTAGTTTTCCGTATGATAAGACGATTGTATTCATACTATTTGTAGCTTACCGTCTTTCGTTTTTCCAAGCCAAAATGTTATTATCAAACACAAGCTACTTTTTGCTACTTTCGAGCTACTGAAGCCCATTTACGATTTAAGATCGTGCAATTAGAAGAATCATTAACGAAACATTTATTAAAACGCTATTTCAAAACTGTAGAGCAAAAGAAATTGTAATAAAAGCTCATCTTATTTTCATTTATATTACACTGCTTTTACTACGGACACAACGCGCAATTTTCTCATAAAAGTTCTTCTCTTGAAAGTCTCGAACAAAATTTCCTTAGTTAAGTTTTTTTCCAATCAATTTGCTGGAGAGAAGCTCGATGAAATTATTCATAGATTTGAAATCGGAAAACATAGAGTGCAGTTGGCAAAGCGTCGCTTATATTTTTCAAGCGAATTGTGTTCTGGTCAGGTGAAAACATCTCGAGATCGTTCGGAAATATGGCTCTTAACGTTGTATTTTTTGCTGTCCTTTTTTCAATGGTATGAGTTTGAGTTGTCACAGTGTTAAGAGAACTATAATGTATATTCTCAGACGCACGTCAACTGATTCACGGTCGCAGATACGTGACATGCCGAATCGGTATGATTTCGTTTGAATTTTGGCGAGTGAACAGCTGTGTACGAAGATAAAGGAGCAAAAGCAAAAAGATTAGTTATAAAACGATGAAAATAGGCACATCTTGCGACACTCCTGACGTAAAACCTTTGCGATCTTTGGGCATGTACGAGTGCGGTTTTCTTGACGGCGGTGAGAAAACGAGAAACCTGGCCGCAGTGAGCTATATATACGTATATAAATGTATCTATATATATACATGTATTTGCGGACGGGTGTAGCGGTTCATCCCGGTAGTGTTGCTTCCGCATTCAGGCTGCGTCGTGTTCTGGGTGAGTTATTCTTTCGGTTCGTTGTCTCACCATTGTGTTATGTAGACGCAGACGATGCCTTGGAGGGAAAACGCTACGGGCCCTGGACTTCCTTCTCTTTCTTTCCCTGATTCTCTCCCTCTCTCTCTCTCGTCTTCTCTCTTTTGCTTTTTCCCTCGACGTACCTCTTTTCTTCATCGCGGCGAGGCGAATGCTAAGCAAACGAATCGGAAGAGCCAGGCAGCGCGGCGTTGAAGCACAATGCGAATTTATTCCTGAAGAATAAGAATGAAATGGGAGAGCAAAAAACAAGAATACAGGAAAAGCAGAGCTGCACATCAATAGTTGCTTTCTTGCACTCACCACGAACCTACTTAATGGCCCTTTTCCGAGCTACCAAAAATCTTATCGAAACAACACAGTTGCTTCTTGTCGTTTGATTCTCTTGTTCGGGCTTTAAGTGCATTTTATGCCTTCTCAAAGAATTTCCAGGGTTAGTCGTGTATGTATATCGATTTTCCCATGACCGCGGGGCTCGTGTATGCAAACGGTATATGTTTTCTGCTTAAAACAATGTCGTAGCTACTTCGGGGATATTTTGGGAAATTTCCAATACTTAAGTGAATTACATCCATATGAAATAGAGACAAATGGTTACGACTGGACGGTAGCTCGTGTTAGCCTATTTAAAAAGTAATTCGCTCAGTTTTCAATTTCATTCGGATGGCGTCGAATGGGTTTTGTAATGGCATGTTCTTGCTTCGAGACATTCGAGAGTCTCCATCGTCTTGAGCTTTGCCGTACCGAATATTCAGGTCGTTAAACGGTCCAAATAAATCTGAAAAGTACGCAATTTCGCATCGAGCTAGCGACGATCGCGTACGAGAGTAACGGGATATAAGACGTAGAGACAAATTTAGGGACCAATAGAAGACTCTCGCTTATTCAAATGTAAATTTACGAGGGAGAATAATTGCAGCCTTGGGAGCAGTGAGGACCAAAGAGCGAAGAGGACGTCTAAAGGTCTCTTGGCGTTCACCGAAGCTCTATAAGGTGTAGGTTTGGGAGAACGCGTTCCAGTCTTCCTTTATTTTCCAACAGACATCTCTAAGTCATTCAAGATTTTCCTTCGTACCCATCGCTGAGATTTTTTTGCCCATTCGACCTTTTACTTTAACGTGAATCAGAATCGCCATAGCCCACGAGCGTGAAACGAGCATATCTACCGTCGCAATCTCGAGTATAATTAATTATAACGAGAGATGTGAAAAATCGTACTCTGTATTACTACGTGACTATATATACCCGACAGCTCTTTCGTGTTGGTGTCTTCTTTCGTAATATTTTTGCTTCATCCTTCTCTCTTTCCATCTCAACTCGATATCTCTTCCTCTCTGTATCTTTCTCGCTTTCGCTTATATCAGTGAAATCCATTTATCGCAACTCTCCCTCTCCCTGTTTTTATCTCTCTCACCATTTCTTTAATATGGTACAGTCGGTGAAAAATGATACGAATGTGGATGATATAGTAGAAGATAAAAATGCGATAATCCGTCACACGATCTTTACGAGATCCCGTTATCTTCGGCGTGTCTTCGTCTTTTTCTATACTTTTGTCCCGTTCTTTCCTTTAATTTTCCACTCATTCCTCCGAAGCACTTCACTCATCTTCTTATTTTTCGAGAGCATGACAGGGTAAAACCGAGACTATGAAAGTTTGGTGTAAATTGTATCGAAATTCAGTGGAGTTGGTTTCTTTAACCATCTCCTCGTTTCGCCACTTTCTTCGAACTTGTCAAAATTTTCGCGAAACTTTAGCGAGTGGGGACTATCAAAAACAAAGTTTTGACCGAACAATTCAGTTCTTGGAGGAACAAACACGTAAGACGCACCCCACGAAGACGAAGGGAGCAGAAGAAAAGAGAGAAAGCTAAGAGACAGGAGAATAGAAGTCTTATCTCACGACGGGGGCCCGTATAAATGAGGGTAATATTGTGCCCGTAGCTTCGAGACTACTCACGTCCGTTGGCATGTGGCCACGCGTCCATCATTCTTGTCTTGCGTTCTTTATAGCAGACAACCCTCCCGCACATCGAGAGAAAAAAAAACTCACGTATAATGAGAAAAGTCATCTCTCGGACTTACTGATATATTTTGCAAATAACTCGATCTTCCTTTTTTCTTCATATTTTCTCTTTAAGTATTTTGTTGTTTTTTTTTCTCGATGGCCAGCGCAACTTGCTTCCAAAAACAGAGGAATTGCTATTTCTCTCGGAACATGGAAAAATCGAAAAGATGAAAAAAGCCGATGGCTCTATCGCCATTGACAGTTTTCCAGTCAGTGGGTAAAGCAGACATTCTTATCTGAGGTGGAAAGAGCGGAAGAGAGAGAAGAAAAGATTTCTTCTGCTTTTGGACAGTCTTTCCCAAGCTTTCACGCTTGCTCGTCCAGAAGTTGAACTATTGCCTAGCTGCTGGCTTGGTTATGAATATTAAGATGGTAGAAATATGGAAGCTTCCTTGAACCGGAAAGTTGGCCCACTTTAATTTTCCGCTAGCTCCGTGAAAACAGAAGTGGGAAAAGCAGCTAGGCGAACGATCGCGTTAGCGTTGAGTCGAGCGCCATGCTTCGGGCTAAGAAAGTCTTGGCTCTTCCGTTACTCGCTTCTCCAATTCACTATGAAGTATAATATCGTTGTGGGGAAATTCATTGCAAAAGTCATTTATCAGAGAAAAGGGAAAATTGGTATCTTGCTTTCTGGTTTCGAGCAACCTCTTATCCTTCTGGTGTGTTTTTTGAAGTGCGATGCTAAGTATTCAAACAAATTGGAACACGTGTTATGTGGTCTCAGCAAGGTAAATAAAGAAGTTATTGCAGCTATCGCACAGGTTATGCATCGAAAGTTGTATCATTATAGTTAAGAATAATAAGTCGAATCTAAAGTACCTCATTGGCCGTACTTTCAATAGACAGCGAATATTTTTCCTTCCATGAATGAAAGTAACGAAGAATTTGTATTTTTCAACCATCAATTTCACGGAGATTAAGTATCCTTGTTAAAACAAACTCGTTTCGTAAAAAAGTTTGATGGAAATGCCTGAGTGAAATGGCAAAAGATCTGAACTTAGCCGAATATAAAAATAATTAAAGCCCCGACCGTAATGCCTTTGGGCGGTGCTGATGCGACAAAGTTATCAGTGCTCCAAGTATTACAAATGAAAAATTCCGGACCTAACTTATCGTAAGCAACATTAAACGAGATAAATGAAATATTGAAGCATCATTTAATTTACAGCAAAATGAAAGCAGTTCGAGTCAAGGTGGGACAATTGTCGGGTGCGTTGGAAGTTAAAGAAAAAAACGGAAAAGGAGAAGCACACCGCCGAGCATTTTTGATGGTTTGATTGATGATCATGATGACGATGACATTATAAACAAAACGCTCTGTGCAGCAGGTGGCGCGTGCTTGCGCCTGCGGTTATGGAGTTGGGAGTTGCAAGAAGTAATCCGATTTGCTGGCTGATTCGATTTTCAATTTTCTCTCTGTGCTCTCCCTAACGTGACCTCCCTTTCTCTCTATATCTTCCTGAAAAGCTACGCATTTCCCCAAGCCGCGATGTGACCCTCGTCGGAATCGTCGTCTTCCCTCCTGCCGGGAACAGCAGGAGTAGCGCAGAAGCGAAAACTTCCTTCACCCACGCGTATAAAAGAAAGTTTTTTTTTCCCCATCGTTTGGCGAAGATCCGGACCGATTTCTGAGCCACCCTCTCCTACTCTTGCCACATCCCACCTCTCGAGTCTACGTACTTTCAGAGTTCGTGTACTTCGATGAAACTTTTTTCCTCCCTTCTCGCTCTTCCCTCGCTGTCTAAATTGGAAAATACAATGGCCACAGGATCCTTTTACGGCGAGCACCATCGGCACGAGAGAAGTTCGATCAAAGGTTTCTTGTTGATCAATGGTTTGTGCCCTTTATATTATAACAACTATAAGACTCGAATAATTGGTAGCGAATTCCCATAACATTTAAACGGGGAGGCGAGTGCTTTTGCATGCTGGAACTAACTTTTGAAATTGGGGCTCGTCGATTTGGCGCATTTGACGAGAATATTTCGATTAAAATCATTCACGCTCGAACGAATGGGGGTTTCGAGGAATGATAAAAGTACATACCTGCTGCTTTTTCCGTGATTATTCTCGCTCTAAATCCTCTGGAAATTTTCGGTTTAGTAATTGAACATCCACCCAATGTTATCTATCTCTAGGCGCATATCTGTCCAGGTTTAAAAAAAAATCAACACGCAGAATGAAAGCTTTTGCTAATTCCGTTGATACAGGTGCAAATATTTCGATTCCATCAGCACCCGAATGTGCTCGATGGATTAATAACGCGATTCAACCGATAAGCGAGAGTCGACGAAGCGATATTTGGATCAATCCCCTACATCCCTCATAGCTCATTCGGAGGCCGAGGGTCGAAGGCATTTCAATTTGCGCGTAACCTAGTTAGGGACTCTATTAGGAACGTGCTATGACCATTACCGGCCTGGGAATGGTTCAGTTTATCCATTTCGCTTTAGAACTCTAAGCCGTGAGCGTTTCAGAAACACAGATAGAGAGAGATGTACATTTATCGTAGAGCTGCAAAAAAAAGCACAACTATTCAGTCTTTTCGTAATGAAAAAAAAAACAATATTTTTATTCGCATCGCCGATTAAAAGAAAAAAGTAAGTTCACAATCGACTCTCAAGCGAGCGCATATAATACATTCTTAATCAAGTGTTCGCTGCTAGATCATAATCCTTTGTTGCTCGATGATTTTCTTTGTCCCCCTCATTCAAATGAAGATTATCTTGTTCGTCGATTTGTCCTTTCGAACAGCTCAACGCGGCAAAAATTCTCTTTCGTGGCACAATCAATACGATTATAAGAATGGGTTGAATCATTTTGATAAATTTTAAAATCCACAGATCTTTGTAAATCGCAGCAAGTGCACTGGTCAACCAGGGTGTATCCATCAGAAGATACAGTTTCAAAAATACAAAGTATTTCTTTCTAACATTGGATTTGCGGTTTTGCTGGATAATAGCAGTCGATTTTTGAACTGCCATAGTTTTGACAGTTGTGTAAATGAAAAGGCAAGTTATAGCAAAGCACACCAATGCTGGCCCGGTCATTACATAAATAACTACAGTGATGTTTATTTCATGAAATTTATGAAAATTCGGACGGATTATCGAATCCTCGGGAAGTATTGGAGCGAATTCGATAAAAGCTGCTATAAAAGTGAGGACACCAGAAAATCCCCAACCCCAAGCAGCATAAACAATGCACTTTCGTTTTTCTTCTCTTCCTCTTTCAGCTCCACCTTTTGGTGCCCAACGGAATCTCGTTATTACTAGAGTCATGTCAAAGCAAATGATAAATAACCAACACACTGCTCCTTCAGTCCAGAACATTAGACTAAGACCGAACAATCGATACGTTGTAGCTGACATAGGAGAATGACAAAGAGCAGTACACAATCCCAGAACTATCAGTAAGGAATTTATCATCGTGTAACACATGTTGTAATTGCTAACCGCTCGATCGTAAGCGCGGTAACGAAGCTCTGGTAAAATGCAATAAATAATCACCACTATAATGAACGGTATGTTGTAAATTATCGTAGCAAAAACCATCATTGATGCGCCCCAAAAATGAATCTGACTAAACAAACTGTCACACTGCTTGAGAGTGTTGTTAATCGCGATCGGTTCTGACTCACAAAACAATCCAACTCGTGTACCATTTGTTAAAATATCCGTACAAGTGTAAATTGTCTCATTTCCAGTTTCTTCGGTGACTGCTCTGGCAGCGATACCTTTAGTGCAAAAAATATTAATATTCAACACGATATCATCAATATTCAGAAATATTACAGTCAACGATTCACAAGAATATACTTTACTTGTTAAGCAAAGTGTGTACGCCGTGCCAGTTTTGTTGCCCATGTCAAGAAACCTCTGCGGGACTGTTTCATTATCAACGTTTTCATACAGAACTTTTGTACACTCAAATTTCTCGTTTAAAATACTCCCATTGTCACAACACCTTTGAGAATTCTCAAAATCAATGGAACTTGCAGTCTTGATTACTAAACATATGAAGATCCATTTAAAGTTCGAAAACATTCCGACTTTCAATGGATGTATACAAATTTTTATCGGTTCATCTATCAAATCAGTATTAATCACTGTCACACGTCGTGACGTAGTGAGGAGTGGTTCGGAACTGATTTGTGTCACTACCGAATACTGCTATGGTGCTAACAGATTTGCGTATCACGAAAAAAATATCACTGTATAGTTCTTTATTTAAAAAAAAACGTATCACGGAAATGTATGGATGCTGCGTTTCTGCGCAAAGGAATGTATCGTTCAAAAAGTGTGAGGCTGGACTGGCTGGCAGTACGTGCATCAGGTACTTCAAGACACGTCAGGAAAGGCTGACTCATTGAAGAATTGTTGCGGTTCTTGATATTCGTAAGTGGTCGTGCGGTGGCACTCTTTGACTTTGGACAAGTGCACTGACAATTTACATTTATAATTATCTTTCACGAGTAGCAGAGAGAATCCTGGTTTTTCCATATCATTTTATAATTATGTTGAGTCGAAGCGTGGGGTTCTGTTATAAATTTTCGCTCACCCTGATACCTAGATTTCTCAATTTTTTCCAGATATACTCGCTGAATGGCAAGCTTGATCTTCTAGTATGTGCTGAATTTTTTATTTTATTATATTGAAGCCTGAATTTTTTATTTTATTAAATAGAAGAATAATGCTGCTCAATCGCTCTTGCAAAATACCCAGGTTTGTGTTAATTCCGAGAAAAACGGAGAATGGCGCGGGAGTTCCGATGCGTACACGAAACCGAGATCGAAGCAACTTTGCATTTTTAGTCACGATTGGAATAATGCATACATTCGTCTTTCGCGTCGTCTATTTATTGTCTTTGCTAGAAATGTATAGTTTTTTATAATAAAAGTTTGCTTGATCTGGAGCGAATAAAACTTATTTTTTTCACATGATCTGACCACCGTCTTTAGATTATTTGCTTTATTATTTTCATTTTATGATTTTTAATATTTTTTATTTTTATATTTTTCCACTCAATGAAAGACAAACTTTCTCAGGTATCTTGTCATTTTAATGTTTCAATGTTTCGCATGTGTTTTATGTGTTGACTAATCATAAATTATAAAAACCATCGACTACCTTTAATTGCCTCTCATTTAAAAATACTTTTGCGAAAACAAAATCTTCATGGATCAAAATGAATTATTCATGAAGAAGTATAATTTGTTCGATTGAAATGTGAGTTGGATATTCACTCTTGCAAAATCAATATTTAAAAAATGACTGGAACGCTTAAAAACTTTAATTTCAGTGTCCAGTATGATCCTCCTGGCTCCATTGAATTTCATTGGGCCATGTCTACGAAACAACGGTAGGAAAGTGTTGTCCAAGTGTGCAAAACTTGGAGGACAAGCATCAAGCCTGCAAACTAAAGGTAGACCGCAGGGAAACTTGGAATGATAGTGCTCAACTGCAGACCTGGCCTGATCGTATTCTCAGGCGCTTAGACGTACATGACCACAAACATCGCCCACACGGTACTCTGCACAGTCGTTGTCTACCTGTCGGTGCCAGAGCTGGGTTTTGGCCTCGACAATCATGCGGTTCTGGGGAACAAGGTTTATCTCATGATTTACTATATTACATTGACCTTGTTTGACTGCTATGTGATGACGCTTTTTGATTGCGAAACATCGGGACAACCGAGAAGTCATCAAAAACATGACAAAAGATGAACGAGTGTTCTCGCTCATGGTTTTTTCGTAAAATCTGTCTTGAAGATACGATCGTCTTCATCAAGCCGAAAGTAATAATCGTAGAACTTTTTTGTTAGATGCTGATGCTTTTTTATACACGTATAAAATATTGTAAACAATGAATATTTTGATATCATAAAATTTTGAATTTAAGGATGAGAACTGCATTTCGAAGCGGATGTCAATATAAAGATTGCAAACTGCCAATCTTCTGATGCAATGGATCCTTAGCTATTCATACCAGGGACAGAGTCATAAATGGATTGCTCATTGTTGGTATAAATTCTACGTACCAAACTTCCGATAAATTTGTACAAGAGAAGATAAAAAAAAATTAACGATTCCAACCTACTCGGATCAAGAGAGTTTTCCGGATGTTGTAACATTGACATGAATGCATAACCGTTGAATGAATAATACAATGAAAATTTCGTAATGACGAACTCACGAAGAATACACGTTTGAAAAGCAATGCAATCACTGGATGGATGTGTTCTGATAAAATACATTCCTAGATCATGACGTACTGCGTTAACGAAGTACATGACGTCTCACATTTTAATCCGAGCTACTCTAAAATCCTAACGAAATTAATTAAATGAATTAATCGCGAAGCTACGACCGCTGTTGGGGATCACGGGTACCGCAACAAGCTAATGCCCGGGTCAGTAATCCTTTGCACATTTCGTTATTCATGTTTATTAACGCAGGCTGATTAGCCGATCCGTGATCGATCGTCGCTCAGTGCCAACGTGTTCAATCAATCAAAGGATAAGCGGATTAATCAGGTGACAAGAGTGCAATGGACTGCAAATAACTGGTCATGGTTTATGGATTTTCATTTGATCGAAACGTTTGATACTTTCGTACTAAAGATGTGGGATAGTGTTTGAAATGAACCGAATTCTGTTCCCCTAATATTACCTACAGAAATATAAAATTAACGTTGCATTCATTTGAAAAATATTACTCGATTAAATGGAGTTAAAATGCTGTCAACTCTTCAGTATGCAGTAAGTATTTAGTACTAAGAATAAGAATTCAAAATTACTTTATTTTGATTGAACAATAAAATGTAAAAAGAGACATTGTTGAATAATTATCCAAAAAAATAATAGAAGGGTTCTCTGGTGAGCAGGTCGAGAGCACGGCTCTTTTTTCCGATTACACCACAATGTTTCGCATTCGATTGGTTTTTAGGGGCTCGAGGCTATGAGCACTTTTCATGCACATGTCCATCGGTTGGTGCATGTGGTGCTTTGCACCCTCTCAACTACACTATCTTTTTGCTGGGTGTTCGTTCTGCACGCGCAACATGTCCCCTATCATATCATCGGCTATTCTCTGCCATTCGACAAACAATTTCATTCGAGGGTCCCCCTGCTGATTGTTGTAATGAAATCATAATTTCATTTGACGAACAAAAGTCTCATGGAACACCAGGCTATGCTGACGGACTGTCATCGGGGATGAAAAAAAGCCTAAAATATCAGAGATGCCAAGATCGATAAAATCGCTCAGTGTCAGAGACTCGGAAATGCTAGAAATCATTGCAATTCGGATAATGTGATGAGTTACGTAATTTCTTATCATCTCTTTAGAGTAGTAAACGTCAACATACGTTCGCTATGTTATTAGTTCTCTACTTAATTGCACTCAGCTAATTAAGACTCTTCAAAATCTTTCTGAATGACGAAAATGAATCAATTAAGATGAAACATTGTTCGAATAATATTTTTCAATCATTTTTATTTTATACGCGCGAGCCTGAGTTTAATGAAGACTAGATTTTTTCTTTGAAATTTGTAGAGTCAAACGTGAATTCATACATGGAATGTCTGTTTGATTTATGAGTCCGTGTCGTTTACGTAACAAAAATTCGTAACACATATTTCGTATGCCAGTTCGTTTGATTGTCTCTCATTGAGTCGATACCAAAATGTACTGTTTTCTATGCTGATTGTAGACAACCCAGAAATTCAAATTCGTTATAAACTAGGACGAAGTGAAGATCTAATAGGACACGAACGATTGCGCGGAAAATGTAAAATATGCATGATTCAAATTGATCAGAGAAATCGTGAACGTTCGTTTCAAGGAATGTTCTAAATTCTCTCGACGTTTTAATAAACACGGGAATGTCGTTGGATCCCAGTTTCACTTCGACATTGAATGTTTTCGAGCCTCCTATTGGAAGCGTACAAAGTATTCAAGATTCTTGAATACTCCCTAGATTCTTTCCCCCAGCCACAAATGAATATTCACGTAAATGCAAAACTCCTACGAACGCTCAAGTTCCTCGAACGGAGCATTGATTCGTGTTCGTTCACGGCAGCTTTTACGATGGAACAAAAGGATTGGCTTTAGGTCAAACTTCCAGACGCTTCAGAGCAGCGAAACGAGCACGACTAAGGTAGAGCACTATAGGCGATAAGATATATATACCCTCATGATGAATTCAATCGTTGAGTCATTCGGGGCCTCTGTTCCTTTTATATCTCATCTTCGCGGCTTCTCTTTCTACCTCCCACAATTTGTCTTAACGCTTTGTTCTTCTATGAATATCCCCGAAACCCGAAAATCCTGAAACTAAAAGCAGTTCTCACGATTTGCCAATCTACTTATGGGTTTCATAACCGTGGACTTGACAAACATTTCTTTTCATACCCTCGAACCAACGCATTTAAGGTGGTTTGTCAATCTCGCGGTCGGTAAAAAAGAAGATGTACGTTGTTCTTGGACACGGTTGATATTTTGAGGAAAGAAGAGTTATACAAGTTATTCTGTCATCAAAAGGTAACAACGTGTAACGCTTCTATTTCTTTGAACATCAAGCGCGTCCGAGAACGACTTGTATCTACTTTTCAGTTATCGAGCCCCCACTCCTGCAACTGATAAATCGCCTTAAGCCTGAGTCTGATAATCGATAAAATACGAAAGCTCACGTGGTTCTACTTCTTATTTACATACCCTACTGGATTTTTGTTATTATTAGCATGCCCATTATCCATCCTTCACCTGCATTCATCGCGGTAACAATGTGTACACGCAGCAGTGTTTGAGATAGTGTGAATCAAGGGGATCTCGAGTTCGCAACACCCCTTTGCTAGGTTATGTATTATGATTTAATTACAATTTATGGGACTGGCTTTCATACATGTAGTGAATGCTCTGTACACTCTGATTCGGCATTAGTACGTCGCCGATGATAATACAGGTTACGTACTACCGTAATGTTGCCTAGTTAACGTACACATTAGAGCAGCTGATATCTGTTTGAAATTCCATAATGTCTTCATTCTGCACATGCTCCATTCTGCGGTACCTTAGAAATAGATGAGTGGAAAATGTTCACATACTTACCTTATAGCTTTGCTAACGTGGCTTAACATCTACGATGAGATTTTTTTCTTGAAACAACTCAATTATAACCGCAATGAATTATGAAACACCTCGTACGAGTGGAAAACATTGATTAAATGTCGAGAATTAGTCGATGGGAAAAAAATTATTCAATTACTTACTTTTTTATTTGATGATTCGATCGTCGCAAATCTCCATCGATCATCCGTGATCAAATATAAATGAAATGGACACTTACTTATTGCAAAACAAATAAAAAATTGGTTCAAAGATTCTCGCGCTGGAAATAAATAACGTTATCTTTCGGAACAAGAGACAAATCCTTCAACTGATTTGAAGCAATAGAACAATTACGCCAGTGGAATTATGACCTCAACGTATTTCGGCACAGGATATTGCGACATAAGTATTTTATCTTAGGTCAGACACCTCAACGGCGGCCTATCGCAAAGTTCAATGGTTTAAATCCCTCGCACCCTCTTAAATGAAATGGCGTTGTGTTGCTTTTCTACATGATGTCATTACTATATATTAGATAGGCGCAATGACGGATTTACGATCTCGCACTGTTAGTTCTTGAGAGCTGCTTCACCAGATCTTCTCGCTTCAGACCTGATGGAGATCCCCAGACGCACTTAAAAACACCCAAACATCTTATCACATTTCCACTTTCACGCGTTCAGTGTTCGAGCTTTTGAAAAGTTATTTAGGGCTGGAGATGCGAAGAAGATTGTTTTCGACATAATCAAGACAGTTTCTACTCTTGTCTCAAGACTTTTTCAACAGGTTCTTCTGTCAAGGGGATTCGGTTTCTTAGATTAAATTGGTGCTTCGCCTACGAATACACTCGAGACTACGTATTTAAATGGAATACTATACGATTTGGATGCTTTCGTTGAAATAAATTTGAATTTTAAATTGACATAAAATGTGTCAATACGTAGGATACGTTTTGGCTGATGTGAGAAGCCAAAAACTTTGAAAGCAATGCGAAAGAACAAATAATGAAGAATGCTAATTTTAATAAAACGAAAATGCCATGTACTCACCGCGAATTAATTGATTCCATGCCATTCCAAACGTTCAGATCTTCGAACCTGACGTTTTAATGCGAATTTATGGTGTTCAGCGGCTGTCTGCAGGTTTTAACAGTCTCCAGATTTCTCGTAATGATTTGAACATAAGGCGGCATCTGAAACACATAGAGTGATGTGTTCTCTGTCATATCTTTGAGTTCTCAAAAGTAAACTATAAATCAATATAGTTTGGAGGGAGCGGAGGCGAGAGTTGAGTTGAGAAAAAAGTTTCGAAAACGGAAACACGTGTGAACGAATGGCCGATGAGAGGGAGAGAATCCCGGGGCGTCTGTTGACGCCTAACGCACACTGCGACTGTGGGTCTGAATGTGAAATTCATCGGTACGGCTGCAGTCGAAAGCGTTGGACAAGAACAAGAACAACGTGCGACCTCGCTACTTCTCTTTCTCTTCCCCCACGTATTAAAAGAACGCCGCGGTACTTTTTGGACTCGTAACCTGCTCGCGTCGACTACTTCGAACGAAGTTAATACAGCCAAGCTCTTCCTGGAAATGTCACGATGCACGGGGCTATTTTAATTTTAACTAGTTCCTTAGCGAGTTGGTCGGCTTGCGATCCGGGCTCGAAATCGCACCAGATGAGGGTAATGAAAGGAATAGCTTCGCAAAGGTTCAGAACGTTGAAAGAAACTGTGGCTTTCACTCAAACTTTATGTCTATGTTCTGGTTCTCACCGCGGCGCCGATTACGTGCAACCTATTACGAACTGCTTCTTTTTTCGTATTCTCTCGGTCTCCGATTCGCAAGGAGTCAATACGATTTCGATTCGAAATTTATTGTCGTGCTCTGATTTTGCCGCAAAAATGAAAATAATATCTGTACAGGACAGTAAAGTTATGATTAATAATAATTAGAAAAAAAAAACTCTTCCACTTCGTGTGTGTTCTGAACAGTGAAACACAGGGCACTATGCATACTATAGAAACTCTGGAATGATCAACTTCTAGTCATCCTTTCGACATGCAGTCAAGAATCCAACATTAGCAATCATACGAACTGTCGAGACTCGTGATTTATGGCAACGATTTCTCCCTCCTCCGGCCTTGTCTCTAACGGTGAACTCAGCTTCAACCCTTTCGTGAGTACGGAGCGTGCGATAGAATAAGATTTAGTGGAACTTCCGTACGGTAGAGTTTCGCTATTCCCTTCTGCCCTTCTGCCCCTCTCGGGCTTTCGGGCAACTCGAGCTAACGAATCGGAAGCGGCGCGATCCATCTCCACTTCTCACCCCTTTGCTGCCGGTGAAACGAGCTCTCGCGCTACATCTTCGTTACGGGGCCATTAGAGAATCGCATCGGCTTCGCAGCTCTCAACAAAACACGCGTGTGCACAGAGCCAAAAACCGTGTTTTTCTCCCCCTTGTCACTCAAGGCGAAAAAAGAAGGAATAATAATGTGGAATGTTACTCCAAATGGATTTTTAATTCTCTTCTGTTGTCATTTACATTCACAGGTCTGTCAATCCTCGCATTTGAAACCCTAACATCTAGCAACCCTCTCTTGAGGCGTTTGTACAATAAAAGCAATAATTGCAGTGAGTCCTATATCGAGTTCCCATGAATATACAGAACCAACACCATTTTTATGAAATACTTGAAAAAAAAAAAACCCCGTTTCTACTGTGGCATTATTTGTTCTCTAAAATAACGTGATTTTACAGCAAAATGTTCATAAAGTTGTATTTCGATGTAAAAGTTCACGAAAATGTATAAATTTTCAAGAATGTGTTAATATGTCTGAGCGAAAGGGCGAGAAAGACGGATGCAACTTTCCACGAAGGCAGGAACATGCGTAAGGCTTTCATCTAGCAAAGCAGAGAGTGCCACAGTGTTAGCTAATGTGTGGCGGAGTATGCATGAAGGAAGTAGTGACATTCAAAATGACCAATGTGTCAGTTAAAAGAACGCGGCTAGTTTGTGCAGAGGTTGTAAATAGTGTTGGGGTAGTTGGAAGATTACAAGGGGATATGCGCGAGTGTAGGAACAACTATTCACTCTCACCGCGACTAAACTAACTGCCACGTCTTAGACAGGCCGCGGGATTTGCATATTCAAAGGCCGTGAATCCTGTGGATTTGGATGGTGGTACGGTAGATACGGGGAGACAAGTTCTATCGGGTGAATACATATATCTTGGCACACCGTAAAGCCGGTAGTCACAAGGGGGTAGTTTGTTAGGGAGCCAATACCTAACTGTTCATTAAGGTATAGAACGTCAAGCTGTGGAACGCCTGTATGAGCCAAACAGAACCCTTCTAGAGAGCCTTCGAGAGAGGGCAATAAGAAATAGCATGTACAACGAACGCGGGGGTCTCTTCGTGTCTCAGACTCAAATTTGCACACAAACAAACGCACACACGTGTCGAAGATGTATAGCTCGTTTCTTAACGATAGCGTGTAGTGTTACCAACGCGACTTAAAGCACCGGAAACGACGAAATTATTACCTACTCGAGGTCCAAAAGCGGTATACATCAATACGCGAAGAAAGAGTGAAATAGGAAGGATGAAGAGCCAAAATGGAGAATGTGAATGACGAAAGACACGGAGGCGTCGTAAAAATTGTCAAATTGCTTTGGCTAACGAATGGATAATGCATAAACAGTTTATTTCCCCCTCTTTCTCTCGGCGATGGGTTTCTTCTCGTGCTAGCGTTGATGGTCAGATCGTTTATTACGCAATGAAGAATGAGACAACGAATTGGATGTTCGTGGCAACGGTTCTCCGACTCAAATTATGTCACCTAACGAAAGAGCCGTTTCGAGGGGTTTCCTTTGCTACTCACCCTGTGTCTGGAACAGGAGGTCGTGGCGATTTGTGCGCGAGTGAGAACAAACTGCTCGGAAGGAATACATTCAAGCATATATGGAGCGAACAAATACACAGGATAGTCTCGTTTTGCGGACCATTCTAGTGCGCCTGGCTGCATTTTGCTCCCCAACCTTCGATATGTACTTGTCTTACATATATCTAAATCTTTGTACGTATGCTCGCAATGGTACACGACATCGACCTCTACCAAATAAATATAGACACATGTTCTATATATACGTGTATACGAGATGTACACTGTATTATATATGTACTCTAATAGTTCCTTCCTGAATAATGCATCAGATGGCATATTTGCATCAAACTTCGAGCAGTTACTCGCCCACCCACTTCACCACACCGCTCCTTCAAAGCTCTCACTTTCTCTTACACATCTTTGGCTCCTACTGCTAACGCCCTTCCTTCGCTTCTCTTTCTTTCTTGTTTCTACCACATCCATTCTTCTTTACTGCCCCACGGCACTTTCTCACTCCTTCACCAAGGCTTTCTTTCTTTCCTCGCTCTCCCACCCTTTCCACAACGAATAAATGATAATTTTATTACCAGCCTGAGGCTCTGAGAAATATACACACCGATCTAAGCTACGAGGGAACTTCTCAGCCCTTCGAAAAAAAGCTTCATTTAACCTTCCACGAGACGCTGACTTGAAATAACAACGTTCGCGGTGGAGCTATTACCTACATCCCACGCACCAAAAACGGGGACAAAATCGTCTATCTTTTTACGTCAGTCCTTCCCATCTTTTCGTATTGCTCTCATGTTGCCAGGTTACAGATTACGATGTAACTTTTTACGCTTGGCACAGCCATCGAGTAATGTGAGAAAATTTAGTATCAGGAAAGTTTATATTTCCTGAATGCCAGCAGTTCATGATGAAGTGCCTCGCACCTTTGTACGTCATGACAGAAATATTAAATTGAAGTACTTTTTTAAATTTTTTACGTAATAAATAAACAACGAGAATTCCAAGGCAGCTTCTATTCCATGAAGAGTTGTAAAACGCATTTTTCTCTCTCCCCGTCAATAAAATGTTATCGAATCTACATTTTGAAATCTTGTTACGCGATTCCACTTGACTGCTTGATCAACATCTAACCTTTATTTGCTGAAGAAACGAATGCACACGACTCACGCCTGTTTGAGTTTTCACTCCGGTCGATTATCTTCAGGGGGGATGAAAATCATGAGTCATGTATTTTTCCTGCAGTCCTTCGGCCGGAATTCGTTAAATTTTGGTGAACTCTGTGTAAGATTGTTGAGAGCCTTTTTCCGCAAGAATAAGGAGGGTGGAGCCCGAATATCCTGTCTAGTCGCGAGTTCGTTGAACAACATATGAAGATAGACGTGTATAGTGATTGTTTTCGATTGAGAAGGGAAAGCAGATGAAAGAAGTAGACTGGAACGATTATTCGAGGATTTGATCGATCGGCTATAGTTCAGACAGAAACTTGTGTCAACAAAAGTTTTTGAAACTTAACGATATATGATATATATATTGAAGTATGATCCTCGCAACCCCGTTTGAATTGCACCCTTCGTCCTAGTGATGGGAGCACTGAATATGTAGTTAATTCATTAACGCTCTGCGGGAAGTCTCAGTAGAAAGTATATACCAGTTCGTGCACATGCCTTGCCTCTTACATTTTTTTCTCTTGTCCGCTCTGCTGGCAATACCTCGAAAACGAATGCCGTTGTGGCTGCTGCAACACAATCCCGTACGGCACAAGAGATTGATTGGCATGATTCACCCTTTCTCCCCCTTTGGACAAGTCGAGAATTACTTCTTTCTCAGTAAGCCATAGAGTTGCCAAGAGAATGAACGGAAACTAGCCTGACGTTCGCTCGAGAGTCTAAAATCGCAATTAAGGCTACGTTACCCTGACGGGCCTTGCAAATTGGTCATTCATCGGTGACTATACCATCACAACTGTGCTACTTCTGGATGAGGAGGAGGAGAAAAAAAAAACCACTTCCGCGTGTAAGGGTTGTCAACCAATTTGACATTGTTCAATATTTCGTTTTTTACGAACAGTTATGCCGAAGTTAAGGATTATTTGCACATAATTCACAGTCATTTTTGAGGAATTTCGTCGAGCAGTGTGTCAGAGTGCGGTAACACGAAGTTAATAGAAATGCGCCGGTTTTTTTTTTTTTGCGAGGGTATAGCCGTTTACAAGCTTTCATTCGAGCGAATCTGATGACAATCGTAATTGCAACCACGCACAGTTGTCGATTGATGAATCTTTCCTCGTGATAGACTATATCTCGATTACAAATCGTATCGATACATCATTATATTCAATATTTCTTTCGTAGAACGAGAAAAGGAGCTGCTAAAAGAAAGATCCAGACTTGTATTCGATTGATGTATAATATAACAGTGTGCCATCGGGCTATGTATGTATCTCGAGTATGTGACTAGTAGTACCGATAGAGATTTATTAATATGCTTACCAACTACGGGTATAGATGTTAAGGTCCGTCGATTGAATGAATAACGAGGTACTCGGCCGGGATTTCTTCCGAGTCGGACAACAAGAGATAGAGCAAGGTATATGTATCTATGTAAACGCATAAACGCCGTGGGGCACAGGTTCAGTTTCTTCCGTCGTTCCGGACGATCGGTTGTATATCATTGGGCAAATATATTATACTAGTAACTACTATATAACCACTCAAGATGTGATGAGAAAGAAGGGAGAGAGATAGTCAGGCAGGAATGTGTCCAAGATAGAGGAGACGCGTGCATGGTCGTAGGCAAGAAACCAGCCAATAAAGTATCGATCTTAATTAGCGAAAAACGCGAATTGCCGTAGCGACTGTACGAAGACGAGACGGAACGACGTATACGACGTTGCTACATTGCGATTTGCAAGGGAGCTCGATAAATTAATCGGTCTCTCTCTCTCTCTCTCTCTCTCTACTTCTTTCCTTCTCTACCGGTAAAGGAGGATCGGGAATCGAGCCGCCGAAGGACGCGAAGGGGCAATGAGATTGACGTCGATTCGAAGGCAAATGCGATCGACCCTGATAACCGGCAAATGCAGCAGCACACGCTACGCATGGCGCGTGCGAAAAACCACGGAGCAAACCCTCGCATTGCGTGCTACGTGACAAGCACTCTTCCAAAGAGCGAGAGAACGCCGAGTTATAAAATAAATAATAAAAATAAAAAATAAACGAAGAAAACGTTTTACGTGACCAGATTATATATAAAACTTCTACGGAGGAAGCAAAACGTTCATCACCGCTCGATCGCGTGACTCAACCAAAGCTTCCACCTCTTCGAAGTATAATTTACAAGTAATTTTGAAAAATTTCAAAACTGCTCGCGGCTGTTTTTCCATCGTACACCACTTGGTTCGAGACTGTAAATATTTTGTGCAATTCTATGCTACTTGGATGAAATGGTATTCGATTTTATTTCACTTCTTCATTCGAATTTAATCGTCAAGAATTTAGATATAAATATACATGTTTTTATATGTAGTATCGATCGAGTGATTTGAATACCGACCGATACGTAAATCAACTGTTTACTTTTCGACAAGTCATAAGAGCGGTGACTCTAGTCATTTCAATATGAATCCATCAATGACGCGAGTATATTTTTGAATAGTCGTGATCACGTCATTAGTGTAGCATAACGGTAATTAATTATTCCACGATGAGTTTAAGAATTGGGGACAGAAGTGATGCTAATCCTGCGAACGAAGATATTCATTCCCTTCGTCGTGCTAAAGTTCTCACGAGTTTGGCAAGATCTCGCAGTTCAACGATACGTTTTGCGATGATGAGGCGCTCCAACTAAAATCCCTGAGTTGGGAACGAACGTATGAATGTCAAAACTTGATTATAAAGGGCTGACTGATGGATAATATTCCTCTGCAACGTCACTGATTGGATTGAAATTCTCTCGCCATTAACGTACGCATAGCAAAGTGTATACGAATGTTTTTGTATCCAATACTTTTTCTGTCAATTCTGCGTTTTAAATCGCAGTATGCAAAATAATTATTTCATTGAGCACACATGGAAACTCTCAGTATACCTTCCGAAAAGCTTGTGATGATACTTCATCGAATCCGATTGTCCTTGCTGCATACATACTAACGGACGATTTATCCTGTTCATTCGTTATGGATTGTATAAATCGTATTCTCGCTCCGGACGCGAACTGCCAATATTCTTCTCCTTCTCCCTTTTTTCCCCGAGAGCATAATAGATATGAATAGCACAGTTGAGCGTGTAATGATACTTTTTGGGTAGGTTAAACGGGAGTGATGGGATTGGACGTAACTGTTGTGACAAACGCACGATGACCTCTCGTTACATCGTATCCATAGTAAATCCAAATGATACACCGATTTCGTGAGCATGAATATGGATGGAGAAGTAAATGTAAATCGAATGTCGCGCAATATGTGATGCAGGAGTACGTTGTTGAGTTATATGTATAGTTATTTATATACGCACACATAAATACATGTAAACGTAAATAAACATATATGCCAGTCTGTGCTCAAGCACGGATACACGGGAGCACGATTCGATGATAGAGCAAATTGAATTAATCGCGTTACGATAAAGAGTCACGCATACGATAAAGTGTAAACACGAACTTATTTTATTACTTCCCCATAGCTTTCGCGCTGGGGGTTTATGTAACTGTACAGCAGCTCCGTCGGAAACAAGATTTTTCCAGTCATATTTTTAGTCCATGGATAACTATGGAAATTCATAAATATGGTTATCATGTCATAATACACGGTGAAATGGTACGATATATTCTTTTGAAATAATGTGACATCCTGCGTGTATATGCATTTGAAAACGACGGCATCTACTGTCGACGGGGAATCTCCAATCCGTTCAATTCAATAGTGTATTAAAGTTGTAATATAAAAACCGTGTAGAATAATGATGTAGAGAAAGCGAGAAAAAGAGGGAGAAAGAGATAAATAAACGTTCACTCTCAAAACAAAATGAAGTATGAAGGCCATCCTTGTTTTTACGATTGGATTTTTTTTTTCGAAACGACAGGCATTTAAAAAAAATATATATATTGCACGCTTTGCTCGGATAATGAACAAAGTGTGTTTTCATTTTCACGAACTAGGATCAATCCTTGTACAATTTCGACCCAATATAGACGTCGTCGAAGAGAAGGGAACGTAAACTCTTTATCCATTCAATTGGCGAACATATCAATGAATTTTCATATGAACATACCACTAGAAGAACATCAACTTCATGAAGAGAAATTCTAACAGAAGTAGACTTTTTAACCGGAGGTTTTTAATGATCTTACTCTTTGACAGAAAGAAATTGATTATCGCATGATGATTATTGACGGGGAATTCGATATTCTTGAACATAAAAAGGGGGTTTTTTTCCAAATTGGAAAAAGGGTCATTCCTGCAATCAGGTTTCAGAGTCTTGATGCGGTGCTGGTCTGTTGAAAATAATTTGAAGAAATTGAGGAATAAGTGACGTGAATGAGGATAATTGTACGAGAGAAGCAGAGTTAACGCAATTTTCTTTGGTTCACCACGATTTTAGTTTCATGTCCTGCATATATGTGGGTACCATCCAAATACATCTATGAATTGTATACACACAAATATATATATACACGTTGCCGAAATTTACAAGCATGGTCCGTAACGTCGACGGTCTAGACAAGAACAATTTGGTTCGTGAGTTTGAAATCGTCGGTTGTGGGAGGTGAGAAAGAGAATGGGTAAGCGGGCAAGAGGTAAGGAGGTTGAGGGTGGATTCGTTCGACATTCGTACGAGACCCCTGGGAGACGAGCATCCCCGTGTTTGTATCTAGAGATACCGGAGATGCCCGTATCCAGAAACTAATACAACAGCAATTGCGTCGTGTGGCTCTGCCGGTGGCGATGCTCTTTACGAGCATTGGGTACGTAAATAACCGAGACGGTCGAAGCTACAGAGTATATAGAAGATCGAGATAGTCTAAAAGACAGAGAGTAGGAGAAAGATAAGGCTAAAGAAGACACGATGCAGAAGCAGTGAGAAGGCGTACCGCCATTTTCCGGTCTCGTCTTTTGCGCGCACATAAACGACATTCCACGACGCTTGAAGTACGAGAATTTTCTTTGATTTATCTTACTACCCACTCGACAGTCCGTACGACAAGAGAGAGGAAAAGGGAGAGTGAGAAAGAGGTAGTGCCGTGGGTTCACCAGGACCGCGTTCTTGGTCATCGTACACTCTCTGCATCGAGAAACCGTAATTTCTCCCTCTCACTCTCTCTCTCTTGCATGTTTCAGCTGTACCTACTCCTTCTCCTTCTGGTGATGTTATACTGATGCTATAATGTTCTGTCTGAAGTAGGTATTAGAGAAACTGTGCTGTATAAGCTCTGTCATGGAATGACACACTTTGCCCTTTCAGTATCTTTCCATCCATTCCGTTTGCCATCTATTCAAGGAAGCATGCACATAATTTTGTAGGCAGTTCGTTTCAAATGTCGAAAAATTCGACTATTACTCTACCATTGTTGTTATTATTATTGTTGAACATAAATTTGTTTACGCTTGTAGGTAGATTACATTTCCATATCTTCGAAATATTTTGAATAATTCTGGGTTGTCACAGTTCAAATTTTTAAGGTTTGCTTCTTTTCGCTCCACTGAATGTTGGGTAGAAAAAAATATAGTGTATGAACGACTTTCTAAGGAACCTGGAAGACATCTTTCTAATGAAATAATATTATTATATTTGAGAATAAAAAATGTGCACTACTTTTCATACATAATCCAACATTGGAGAGTCATCGATTAGATCCTAGTCATAAAATCTGCTGTTGTCGACGATACGGACACTGCTTCGACGAACGACCGTCGAGTGTTATTATATCCATTGGAGGTCTAAACGTCGAAGAAACGTTGATGCGAGAACACACGTAAATCTCTGTACACAATACGCTCGAATAGTGAACGTAGAAGGTGGAGATGTGTGTGCATGAGATGAGGGAATACGACAACCGGGGGACACCGACATTCGGAGGGAGCCGTAAAACTAAGAAAGCAACTCTCAAGCACTCTTCTCCGTCCTTGGACTCTAAAAAGTTGCGCATACATTACCGCACACACAATCGGGCGATTCTATTTGTGCATGTACTAGCAAGAACGTGGAACTTGAGGGTCTGGAAGGCGTGTAAGGATCACTCCGTTTGCCATCACGTGCGGAGAAGAGTGAGCAGTAAAAGTCCCTCTTTTCTCTTCCCTTCTCGTGAGGTCTTTCGTACAACGTGAAGACTACAGGAACTGCTGCGTATTATTGCATATAGATAGAACACACGCATACATAAGTTTCCCGGAACAACGTATGCCGCAAGAGATAAAAAGATGGAAGACGAGTAGAGATTTTTGCATACGTCGTCACCACGAGCATAAGACTACGACGACGACCGCGTGCTGCTTGTCAGTCTTTTGACTGTTCTCGCTTCCTTACATGCAGTAACATGCCAGCAAGCAGCGTGTCTCATTCGTCTCGCAGTCTTCTGCTGATGCGTTTATATTCCTTACCGTCTACCGACTCGTACCATATCCCAGCTTCGTTTTCACGATGTATGTGATGTCGGCGATATATGGACGAGAGCAAACTCTTACTGTAGAAATCTTCAGCTTTATATTTAACATGCACTCAACTTTGTCGTCAATAGCTTCGAAAAAATTAGTATTCTACTATGATTTCCTTGATTAAGTATGAGAAATGGTACGTTCTTTCGGATACAGGAAAATGACGTAATTTTGAAGGAGTCGAAGTCGTACTCGGAGCAAAGACTGCCGATTCACAATGATCTGATCGACACAGTGTTCTGGGAGGTGGTAAAAAAGCAAAGGATCAAAAAAAGCCCGCAGCGTTCCGCTATTCAACTTGGCTGCATGGAGGTTTATTTGGAAGGGCAGCGTGTTGAGGCTCGCTTCGTATATCACCGAACGCTGAGTGCTCCCATAAATACCCGATCATAGTCGACAGCCCCTTTTTCGTACTTTTGTACTTTCGTTTCTCTCTTCTAGATCCACTGCCACTTTTGCGGTCATACATATAAATCCTACGCCATGGGCTACTTAGCGTTTTTCTCTGTCTCGCAATACCCCATGGGTATCTCTTCTTTAGTTTTTCTTCTGTCATTTTATGGGAACGAGAGCCGTGGTCTTGCTCACCCTCGTCTCTGTTTCACTTGGTGGCTGAAACAAGCGGATCCGTTTTACGCTGCGACGCTCTCGTCTAGACAACTGAGAAGAACAGGCAAGGGAGATTCCATTTCTACACTTTAGCGTTTCCCTCTTGCCAGCTATGCCAACCACACGCTGCGTCAGAATTCCGCGTTTCAGCAATTTATTTAGCAGAGCATCCCGTATCCCACGCTTTGGGAGCGACGAATATACGAACGGGGTAAAAAAACTGCTATTACAAATGTCCAGCCACGTCCAGGGACGTTGGGGGTGCAAAAAAAAACTATTTTTCGCTTGTTTGTATCGTTTTTCCAATGGATTACATGCTCCGAAGGTGTACTTGACTATCGTCTGCTTTTCCAGAGCAATGTGATAAAAAATTGTGACCAAAGACTTGCAATGTTGGATAAAAATTATTAGTGATGGATCTTTTGGCAAATTTGAAGCTTCCTTGACTCGTCTGCTATATGTATTTACCTTTTTTTTCTAACTTTAGCTATTTTCACTATGTTTTTAGAAATTCGTGGCTATGGTATACGAAGCTCCCAGGCACACTATGCATTCCTCGAACAGGCTGGCTGATCCAACTCTCACGTTGCAAAGAGGAAGTATTAGCGATGGCTTACCGGCACCAGTATCGATCTGTCGGAACAGTATTAGTACTTCGTCGTGGCTGCGGGACCGCGAAGTTGACAAAGCCTGTGCAACATGCCGGAAGATAATCACAAGGGATCCGGAGGATACCAACTTGATCAGTCGAATATCTCTCTTCTATTCGTTCGTTGATTAACGAAAGATAAGTAAAGATTACAGTTATCCTTACGGACGGAATATTTAGTTTCTCTTCACAGAATGATAGCTTTTTCGGCAAATAAAAACTGTGCGTATGAATACAAAAGCTTGTAAGAGAGCTATCAAGAGCCATAAAATAAATTAAGAAATATAAATGAAAATTTTGGAGGGTTTCATGAAAGTTCAGGGAACAAAAAATCTGAACCCAGACATTATAAGCATGAGCAAAGGCTCATGGTTCATTGAGACTCCAATTGCTCGGGAGAACTTACGCGTTTATGTGTATAAATTGCATTCGAGCTTGGCAGTACCCATTTCGAGTTGGTGATACAGGTCTGAGACTAAAAATAAGGCAAAAAAAGCGAGACAAAAACAGCAGACAGGGTGAGTGGCATGCGATAGGTTTGCGCAATATCGTCCGTTTTAAAGAGTGTTAAGTATCCTCAAGATCACGAATTTAACGAGCGTTACCACTTACATCGACCTTAACGAGCTGACGGTCACGCCTCTTCACCTCCTCCACCATTTTCTCACTCCGTCCTCATCCTTCTTCACTTCGTCTCATTCGCGTCTCGATTCTCCTACCCCTTCTAAACCATCTCATTCAGCCACGCGTTCTTCCTCGCGGTTCATTTACTCCTGGCGTAAGCTCACGTAGTGGCTAACCCGCGACCGGAATAATTCATTTCTTATAATTAATTCACAGGAAACTGCAGCATCCAACCGCCAACACGTCTCAATTACAAGCGTTCCCAGAATTTCATCCCCATCGTGGAACATGCATATTATTCTATTTTATTTTTATGCATCGCTTATGATCAATTCATTTTTATTCATTTTGTATATGCAGATTCTTAAAACCTTTGAAATGAAATACCAGGAGTAAAGTGAATTGCTTGCGGCTCATGAACTGCCCATCAGCTAAGGACAGCACAGTGTAGTTATGACTAAAAGAGATGGACTATGAACTAGGTCTCGATCAAACACTCCATGATCGCCATCCTGACATTGCCTTTATAATGTACAACAAGACTTAAGGGCAGTAGAAATGCGAGTCCTCGCAAGATTCAGTACTAGCCAGGGCAACAACCCTTATCAAGTTGGCATGCAGATAATGCACTCTGGGTTTCATTTGCGCTACCTACGTCTATTCTTCTTGACAGGAAACGAGCTCTCTAGCTCATGCCTCGGTACTTCGCACTAGCTATCCCAGTGTACATACAAAGTCGTACGTCCGAGTTTACATTATTCTGAAGCCAACAAGGGAGGATTCACCAGGACCCAAGGGATTCACTCGTCACCAGATCCCGTGGTCTCCTACTTCGACTGAACTTCACCATGATGATACTCCATCAGGTATCACGTTACCGTAACTCCATGCACGCGGAGGGCTGCTTTCGGAATAATACACTTATACCCCGTACGAAAGGTATACCACGAGATTGGCCAGCTAGGCTCGCACCAAAGTGGGTAAATTTTTGTTCTGATGGAAATCAACGTAGACATTGCCTTTCGGTCACTTGAGAACCACTCTGCTGCTTTTGCCGTGCTCGTCAGTTGATTAATAACACTTGTCCGTTCTTGGACTAGAAGATAGGGAAAGGTTTTCCCGTTGCTCGGTAGATAAATCTCTATGTTTCGAAAGTTACCATTGACATCGCAAGAATTTCATAGAATGGTCTTCATGAAAATGAGGAACGACAAAGTGTTACATTCTCAGGGCACATTTTTCTTTGAAATCGCGCTAGAAGATCTAATGAAAAAGTTGTCATTGGCCATGCTCATAATTATTATTATAGAACTTGAAAGCAATTCGAAGAGCGAAGAAAACGATTATAGGGAGACACCACCATCGCTCATGCCAGTCTTATCCCTTAGGATGTTCAACAGAAATAATCTGTTGTCTTAGTGACTACAGTAGATACTCGATTGCCAAAAATGATGAATTCGACAAAGGATAATAATACCTAGAATCCAACGCGGCGATCTTTTCGCATGAACGACGAGCGCTGAGCAATCCAATAAAATACTGAGATAATACGATGAATAGACGGAGGTTTAATTTGATTGAAGCCAGCACAAAACGTTCGATCACGAGTACGTAGATATATAGAATAGCAATACACCTCGAGGGCTCATCAAACCCCATAACATTTTACAACGGTCTGGGAAAACGTATTTCCTGTACGTTCCTCCCTTTTCGTTTAACGCTTACATGTCGTAGTGCATACACGTATACGATACTGTATGAAGTTTACAGAGTAGTGGACGGTATGGCTGAACGTCCGCTCGGAGGCGCGGTGAGTAATCGGTGCTTGGAAAAGCGCGGAACTGGACAAATGTCCACCCGAACGTTGTTTCGGTGGGCGAACACGAATTGGTCGGGTTGTATCGGTTCATGAAACACGGTTTTCGCTGGCCCGACTATGCAGTTTCAACCGTCAGTGACCAACCCAAATTCGGCAGCGTATTTCTGCGTTTACGAATACATCTATTCAACTAGCCACATCCACTAAAATAAACAATCACCTCGCAAGGACCTTGAAAGGCTGTGGGCAACGATTAAATCAACAGAGACGCATCTCATTATTGCTCTGGAATATGAGACAAAATCAAATTCAAAATGAAGCGATTTCTTAGTCCATATCGAATAGAACGATGGCTAGACACTTGTCAGCCAGAAACTTTTTTCGGGTCGTCTATATGAGTAGTCTGTGCCATAGGATGAAGAACATTTCCATGTCTCCATTCCTCCCTCTATCCATTTATCCGACTGAACTCAAACCAGAATGAGGGAGAGTAATCTGTCGGCCAAAAAGCAGCATCACCAGCACCAACCGAGGGGCCAAATGTACAGCGGGTGTGCAAACGCTGTTTCGCGAACGTACATCACGACGAAATCGCTCCTGGGTAAAGGAATGTGGGGGATGACTAGACGGTGCAGCGACAGAGAGACATTGGTCCTGTGCGGACATGGTTCCGTGGTTTACCCGCGATCCTACCTTCCACTCCTTCCGCTGTTACCACTGGTGCTTTCCAGTTCTAGCGGTGCAGGGAACAGCGGTAGCAGGTTTCGATCCCCAGCGCGCGTTGGCGTTGTGATTGGTGCGTACGTGAGTCGGAATTCAAGCAGAAAGGCGTACGTGCGTGCAACGCGCTGAGGGATCGACTGAGACCTTACGGTGTGTCTCCCGTGTGTGGGGGTCAGCAAGGGGATCAAAGCCGTAGGGTGAATGGGTTGCTCCTTGTGCTCTAGTTCGTTTTAGTATATCTATATGCACCTAGTGTAGTTCGTATATCCATAGCGCTATCTCATTCCTATCGAGAGACAAAGGAAGAAGTGTGAGTGAGTGAGTGAACGTCGAAAGGTTCGTGTGTGCTACTCCAGCCCCCACTATGCCATTTTCTCATCCTTGTCTCATTCTCCACCGCAGTCTTTCTCACTCACGTTGGATGGTTTCGTAGGCGATGTATACCGTAGGGAATGTTAGCAAACGCTAGCAAGCGTTGGTGGAGCTCTGAAGTATTACTGTACATCGTAGTACAGCTGGTTTCTCCTTTGCTACGAACCGAATTCTCGCGAGTGGTCGATCGCTTACGCTGTTTTGTCCACGGTGAACTGCAAGGATGGAAAGCTTCGACGAAACAGCCTCCTGGATTGTTGAAATTTTAGCTGCCACTACCCTTCGCTTGGAGTTCAATGAGATTTCAGCGGATCCAGTTACTTTGGAACAGATCTCTTGACTTCATATATTCTTAGATGCCTTGTTTTTTGTTGTTTTTTTTTGGAAGGGGGGGGGGGAAGAGTCTTCACGATTTCCAATGAATGCAAACAACAGAAGAAATTATGTTGAGCATTCCAAGCTTTCATTCTCATCTTTCTTTTATCTACTTTCTTTCATATGAAACGAAAAACATCTCGATCCATCACACTCGAAGAATCTCTCCTTCATCACCCAGGCTTTTGGATCCCTTCGGCGTCGTTGTAGGGATGGGCTCACCCTCTTGAGATACATTGTTGCCTTCAATCCATATGCTGAAGAACGTTAGTAGATTTTTATAAGGGTTCTCCCGATGATACAAAGAGCGTAGAGTGTTCTCAAGAACTCTGCCTCGTTCTCATCCATCAATTAACTTTCCGAACATTTTAGGCCGTTGAAGTAAAGTAAATATATTCTTCCACTTGCAATACGTAGACGCTTGTGACAAAACAATGATGCTAAAAAAGTTACATAAAAAAGCATCTGTGTTTGCTGGGAATAATCTGTAAATTGAATAATGCGAAGTGAAATTTCTATGATAAATCGTTTCTTTCACTGCATCTAGTTAGCCACTATTGACGACCGAAGAGAATGTTGATAATAGGGATTTCCAATAGATGTCATTCGAGTATCTATGCTCGGAATTTCCGTGACAAGCTTCATTTCACGTGGACTCTACTGGTTGAACCCTGATGCCTGCTATGCATATAGTATATACCTAAACTATACATAATTCACCTGCAGCAATACACAACTTCGTTTGTGTCTATATATTTGAAAGATATAGGTATAAACTCTTGAGGCTTTGCAATACCAAAGCGTGTCGTATGATCGAAAATTACGGTTGGTCGAGAGTAATGCATGTGCTTCGTCTCCCTCTGGCACTCATATTCCCCGTACTGAGTATGGCAACAGTACATATACGACAGGACTGTCTGATGGTATACCCGACTATGTACATCTCGATCGGGTGACCGGCCAAAGCGCACAGGGTCTATTAGGGCAGAGGATTGCCAGCACATTATAGGCCACTATATCTGCCTTATCAGCCGATCTAATGGTAGGTACCCGCATCCAAAATGTATCCTCCTCCCATCCCTCAGCTATATGCCTACCATCACGCTGTATCAAACGTCCCTGTACATTGCCTATGCTGATCAATGTCTGCGGTGCTGATGTTGGCTGGCTTATGCTAGGTCAATGGTACGAAAGGCGACATATCCTCCCCGGGCCAGCTTTATACCGGAGACATTGCCTGAACGAAATTGTGACGTACACATGTGGCAAGATCAAAGTGTTTGACGAGACTAACGGGATTTTAGAATTGAGTATTGCTTTTGTAAAAGAAGGTGGTTGTAAAACCGTTGATCGTTATTATCGAATGCACGTCGTGAAGTTACCAAATATTTTACTAAAGATGAAATCTTTGAAATGGGTGGCGTATGGAGTGTCGAGAGCAGCGATGAATCGAATGGAACAGGGGGCGGGTCAAATAGAGATTTTGAGTGAGAGTAAAGTCCCAAGAGAATTGAACAACCGTTTTATCGCATTGGCTCATCTATTACATTTCAATGCAACCTCTAATTTTGCGTCCCATGCGAGAGAGGTCTCACGCCGATAATGCCCCCCGGTACCAGAACAATAAACTCCCCTCGAGCGTGTCATTGAGATCGTCTGATATTATCCAACCGGCAGGAGCGGCACGATATGGATTCGGCACGCGGTGTGTGTATAGCTACATACCGGAGGCTGTTGAATATAGCTTTGGTGCACTATGCTATGTGCGAGTGCCGGCTGTTTTGTTCGTTTCATCTCAACGTTCCCCTAACATACTATGCAGACTCAATCGTTTGTCGAATTAACTACGCTAAAGCTGTGTGATCTCTAGATACTGATATACGTGTAGATAGTTGCACCTTTCGTCTGATCAAAACTGTCGCAGGATTATTGGATTTTGGGGACATAAAATCTTATGTTGTATTTAAAAAACGTTTTCTATCTGGAACCGAATATCAAAAAATTTTCCTTTGTCCAACTGATTTTCATCTAATAAGATTAACATTTTTCAATGAAATTCAACTTCCGTGGGCTGAATGTGAGACAGTTTCAATGTAGCTGTGAAGAGCAAAGGGAGTTGTGCCTCCTTAAAATCCACATAATTTATAATAAAAGCCTCACTAACTTATCAATTAGATCTTCTCTAGTGACGAACATTAATTATTAAATGGATGTACTTCTTCTATAAGCTTCTTTGGAAGTGCAACAGAACGAGATATATTATGCAAAAGAGAAACTCGAGAGCGAATCGTTGTCGGAGTTGGTGATTCCATTGACGTTTAGATCTTTACTACTGCAACCATGGTGTTCATTCATTACGTAGCCTCGAAAAGTGAGAGGTGGGGACAATCATCTTTCATCGTTATTTTCTCTTTTACTTTGAACATTTTCCCGATAAATGCTCGGTCGGTCTTTTGGTACAGAAATTAGATGTTTTTCTGGTAAATTCAGTGTTGCTCTCTTGCTCTTGTCAGTACCGAGTTTTATGCTACCGGATGATATTTTACTGGAGTAATAGCGAATGAAAGCATGGTTGTGTATACCCAAGCAGCTCGCGAAAACGCGCAACGCTCTCGCTTCGTCGTGAACAAAAGAGGACGTTACGAGGGCCCTCTCTCGCCCAACGGATTACTCGCACCAACTAACGAGCATAACAAGCCGCCACAACAGGAAAATATTTGGCTAATGGTTATAATCCTAGTGTACGACAATAAGTTAAGCACCCGCCAGTAGCACTCGGCCACCCGTCACCCACAGCAGCCTCTCTTCGCTCTCTCTCCCTCTCCCTCTCTCTCTTCCCTCCGTCCATGTGGAGTCGTAACTCTATCTCTGTCTGCGTCTTCCTTCTCTCGCACACACCCCTTCTATTGTCGCGTATACCACAACGGTTCGCAACTGCGGCGAACGTAGGATTTCTCTCAACCATTTGCTGTTGCACTCTTTCACTCAATCCCTCGCCCTTCCTCTTTCCTATTTCTCCAACTTCGCTATTGCTCGACCGGATACTTTCAGCAACGCGTGCTCGTGCGCATATACCGCATTTTTCATTCATGCACATCTTATGCATCCCACTCACTCTCATCTGTCTACCTCTCGTTCTCAAACGCTTTGATACTCGCAAGAAAACCGCAAGTTTTTTTTAGAACGATTACAAATAGAGATAACAACAAAGCATCACGCATTTCTTCACTGCCGAAGGAAATTGATTTAAATCTTCATTGAAGAACGAACATATTGATTTAATTTTGTTACCCATTACTTAATTCGAACAACTATTATTTCAAATTTCATTGACTTGCACTCGCCGATATTTATTTCTCAACACAGAATGAACAACAATAAACATCCCAGAATGACTGTCATTTTTTTGGTTCTGGAACGTATTCCCTTTGGATCAATAGATTGGTGTACTGCATATATTTGTGTTGTAAATGAAATCATTTCGTATTTCATTTATTTCTCAGAATGGTGATATATTTTGTATTTTTCGTTTCGATGATATTTGATAACGAATAAATACCAGAAGGAACTGTATTGTTAATGATAACCAAACTCGAATAAAGAAAAAAAGTTAAAAACCATACTTATAATAGCTGTCGTATAAGTTGCTCTACGATGAAAATTGGCAGCAAAGTATAAAATGACCTCAAAGTAATTACGTAAGTGCAGAAAGCTCGGCACGAACGGAAGTTGGAATAGTAGCAGAAGAAAAAGAAGTGAGACGAAAAAGCACCAGCCGGGCAGGTACACGCTCGAATTCAAGGTGAAGAACAAGAAGAGAAGAAGTTGGGAAGATAGGGATGTTATCTAGATGCAGACTGTACGGCTTTTCTCTTCCTCTGTTGCGAGGATACGTACAGCAAATATTGTATAAAACAGAGGAGGTGTAGGCAGGATGATAGCGAAGAGGAATACTGAGTACAGATATATTTTACTTGCTATAACGATAAATATATATGATACATCAAAAGGATATAGCTGTACTTCACAGTATATAAATACTCATGTATATCACATACGCCCTGCCTATTAGAAACAGTTTCGAACTCGGAGCGCAGTGTTGGTGTATACATAATACAGCAAAGGCCATCCAACCGAGACACCTGGATCCGTATTAGCGCAAGGAACTTCAGTTTCAGCTGTATATCTACCCAAGGCGTTTCTCCAAGCTCCACCAGGAGACGCTCAAGTTAGTCTTCTCTGCTGAGCAACTTAATCTCCACAGAGTTGAGTAATTAGGAGTTAAGTACAAGTCTCAGGCGTATATGTCACTTTACTCATACCGGTTAACCCTCCGCAAGACACTAATTTAATGAGGTGGTCGGCGACTCGACGTAATACTTCGTTTGTCACTCGTCACTTGGAGTAATGCCATTGTTTCTTGATCCAAGCGTTTATACTTTGAACAGTCATATACGCGATGGAGATTGCCGGCGGTAATAACTGTATCGAAAAGGTTTATAAATATTGGGACATATCAGTAGGGGGACTTTTTCTAATCTTGGCATGTCTTGGCAATTACGGTTTCCCAGTTATATGTAGAAAATAATTCCGTTTTCTTCCTTCTCGCTGAAGAATATAATTTGATATAAAGGAAAAAATATATAAATCTGCAAATAATGTGGAATATCACGAATGTAATTTCACGACAGGCTTTTTGCAACAAAAGCTTTTTTTAGATGGAGTAAGTATGATCAACGATCACATTTTGTTCAACGTATATATCATTATTACTGTCATATGTATTTCTGGTCTGAAATTCACGCGGACGTAATCTCATTATAGGTTCATATATTTGTCTTTGACGAAGACAATGATGGAGGTTTCTCGTGAGTAAATGGTCTATTTTCGAAGATAATTCAATGCTTTTATCCCAAGAAAAGATAATAAAGCTTTGGAAAAGACTGAACTATAAAAAAGTGAGTGCTGCTGAGGCGAATAACATACACGTAATAGACGAACTCTGTTAGGGGGGGTGCACTCTGAATCGATCCTATCGAAGAGTCTCGAGGAGGCTTTTGTTTTACAAAAATAGAAATAAGAGCCAACTCGTCTACGTGATAGTCAAGTAAAACATACAGACACACGGATATACACAAAGGATGAGTGGGGGCCTGGAAGGAAAATAAAATTGCCCTGTTTCCATAGATGTTGTAAGGGGAAGGGAACTTTTCGTTCGCTCTGCTAGAAGTTCTTGTAACCTCGGTGAAAATTATATCTCTATTTTCAATGTTCAGAGTGTTCAAACAGAAAATGTTGTTACTCAAATGCACTGGAGGCGATCAAAGATAAAAATAAAGTTCCCTCGACACGACTAGAAAGTTGAATGCAGAAGATGAACCATCAAAGTGCTGAATTGTTTGACAACTGTTTATTGCATCCGACATATGCATAAACATTGAACGTGTAAACGTTTGTGTAAACGAGACTCGTGCCATGCACCACTGCCAGTTTTTCTAAGTTTCCGTATCTCAGTTAAAACTTAGACGTCAGAATCAGGTGGGTTTCCTACAATTCTTCTTGGACCTCGTGCGAATGAAGTGCAGGAAAGAATGGCTGTAGGCGACAGGCTGGAAGAGTCTCATAGAAACATTGGACTCAGTAAAGAGGGATTAAAGTGATTTAATGCCCTCATAAAATCCGGCATACACACACATCAGGTAGATCCGCGTCAAGAACGAAAAAGAAAAGAAAAAAAAACATTCCGATAAAGACAAATGAACATTTTCGTGGTAGACGAAAGACTCTGACGTCAAATTCAAGTTACACTCGTGCACTGTGTCAACTGTGTGTCTGTAATGTTGGCTGCAATCCCACGGGAATACGATGTACGTACGGAACATTATTTTTCTTTTCCGTTAACGACAACGGTAGAAACAGCAATCTCGAGTTTCCACGCTTCTCTAGCAGTAGTAAGACTACTAATTAAACGAAGTAATTGAGAGGGGGCAACGTTTGCTAATGGTTGGAGCGTGAGGTAAGCACGAGCATGAACTCTGAACGTGCCCCCGATACCTTTCCCCGATATCAATTTAATACTGGGATATATATTTTAACGAAACTTTTTGAATCAGCCTTTTTTTTGCAACAATTCCTAACGGAATACCATGGAACACAATGTCGCGTGAAAAATTGGTATTTTTTTTTGTTCCTTTTCTGCGAAACGAAAATTTTTGGAAAAAAGTGTTAGACGGCGATCGATCATTTGACGTCAGTTTGAGCTCGGTCGGTACGATGCACATCCTGGAACAAAAGGGAGTCTGATACGCGACGAGAGATGTGATGTGCGGTACTGATGTTCCCCAATTGAGGGACAAGGGGACGAGTTTGGTTGACCGTAGGTTTAGGTGTACACATAACAAACAATGCCCTGTCAGGTGATCCATCATCGACAAGTCAGGAGCAAGGGTTAACGTCGAGAGGGTATATGGATGAGTCGGTGAGTGGAGAGAGAAAGAGAGAGAGTGAGAGAGCGAAAAGGCATCGTTGAACACTCAGGGTGTCAAAGTGCAAAAGGGAGAAATGCAGGGACCGGGAACCGATGCAGCTGGCACGCGTCCCTTTATCCAACATCTATCTCTCATCTTTGCGCCCCTGCGAATACATCGCCATGCCCAAATAATAATAGAAAAAAAGAAGTTATAGCGTGTAGCGCCCGTCATTCGCGGTCATTGACAACGTCGCAATTTTCAATTGCACGCTCGTTAGGCCTAGTATTCTTTACTAAAGTTGCACGGAGATGTATATGCTAAAATGTCGTCGACAACAAAAAGGCAAGAAAAAACGATCACATTTTTTTCACATATAAGTTGACTTAATGTTAGTGAATAAAAACTATTATAATTTTTGTTGAAGAATCCTAACACGAGGAACGAAGATAGCGTTTTGCACTGCATTTGGATCGTTTTGATACTGTTCCAAGAGCATGTTGAATATCGTTTCCGGAACTCTAAATTTTGCCTATTCTTCGTCTTTTTCATATTAAATTATTAAAGCTCTAAAGGACGAGATATGTGAGGGTAAGGTCAAAAAGGAAATGAGTTGGGGTGTAATGCCTCATTCGTATACCAGGCAATTTGGTGACAATTCTACGAGCGGCAAAAGGAGACCCGGAAAGCGAGAAACAGAGGAAGAGAAAAGTCATTAATTAGCCAAATCTTCAGAGGGACGGTAGCGTCATGCCGACGTTCTGCTAGAAAACGCAGAGACATTTCCATCCCCTAAGAGTCGAAGAAGTCCTTCAAGCTTATATCCCACAGGCTCTTACCGCGGGAATCGTTAGACAGAGAAAACGATGGGAAGAGAGAAGTACGACCAGCACTTCAGACCGATATATCTTTTCTGATATATTTCAGTTTTAGAGCACGGGGCTCTCTTGATACCCGTGGCCCCGACACCGTCGGTCGGCTTTAATTTAGCGGAGGTGTTCGCCTCCGTTTCACTCTCTCTCTCTCTCTCCCTCTTCGCCGTGCATTTTACCTTCTCGCTTCAATAACTCTTTTTCTCTCTCCCTCTCTCTTTTCCTCTTTCCCTCTGGACTGGCTCGAAATCTTCTACTCTTGTACCTTTTCTTTCTCGTCTACTCTCCTCCTACTTTCTCTCAGCTCGTTCCACTCACCGTTCCTTATTCCCTTTCGTTTCTCTACGAGAAACCACCAGGAGCTCCTATCCCAGGTAGGATAGAAGAATAAGACGCCAGCGAGAAACGGAACAGTTAGTTATACACGGTAAGCTTTCGCTGATGTATGGCGGCTTACTTCGGGCTCGCTTGGTGCATGTGCCCCATCTTACACATCCACTTATATATTTCCACTTAATATATATGTTTTTTGGCAATTTTTTCTCCATTCACCAATCTTCCTGTTTGCGAAAACAGGACAGAAAAGCTTTTTACCAGCAGGTGGATAGTTGGATACTGCGCGCGTATGGGTGAGGTCGAACGCTTCCCACCAAGGGCGAATGAAACTTATCGTTTGCGGTGGCAGGGCTACTGCGTTATAAAACTACAGGAGAAAGAGCTCTTGCCTCTTATTGCCCCAAAAACATGCATGCAGGCAAGAAGGAAAGAGACCTTGCAGTTTAACATGAGTCTGGTACTACAGTGGCAAGGTGGAAGCTTGAAATTAGGTTACGCCGGATAGGGAATCCAGCTTTACAATCCCCTCACCCTCGCCCGCTCAATTCCCATACCTTTTCAAGCAGTGAAAAGAAGCATTTCATAGCCGTGAATCTTCAATATTTTCCACAAGAGCGCTGTGTCGTCGCGCAGAGAAACATATTAGGACAGTAACAGTGGACGAGGATTCAGAGCACGAGACGTTCCAATTTTGCGTTCTCAAGGTAGGATTTGGCGATGGGAACGGCTGCGGGCATTTCTAGGATGGTTATAATATATTCTCTATACTGTTTGTTCCAAGATCATTGCGCGAGATCATGGAACGAATCAGGGCTTAAGGGGGGGTTAAGGAGCTTTACAAGAGAAAACAACAGAGTAAGACGCTCGGTTAGTGGTAAAAAGAAAAATAATATGAACTCTAAGTTTTTTTGTTATTCTTTTCGGCTTCTCTTTCGTTGTGCTTCATCATTCGTTCCATTTCTCTTTTTTTACTCTCTTTCGGTCAATGATGAACATTTGTTCGAGGATTCGGGTGCATCGGAATATCAAGAGTGGCAGAGATGTCGACAACGACCATTTGCCATACGAATTACAACGAGGTCGTGCACCGTGAAGTTTCGTTGCATTGCCCTGGCTCGGAAATACATATCGCGGGAACAACGCTTGAAAGTTTATTGGCAAGCAGCCACCTACGTAGAAAATAAAGTTGGCGACCCTTTTTTTTAGATTGAAACAAAAGTCTGTTGTTACGATGTGCTTCATGTGTTTTATGCCTTAACATTTTCCAAGCCATAGGTACCAGCGTGCATTACATAACGTTTCACTCGTATCTATTATTCTGTATTTGTGCATATATACAGTTTACAACTGGAATGTTAATCAAGTATACTTTTTCGATTATTTTTTTTTAATTCTCTTTTCAACGATGCGATTCATACTTTGAGTGAGAGGTAACTCGATTTTCCGTCACCCAAAGTTCCAACAGCGAAGAATAATCGTTCAAAAACTCATGGTGTATATTTCATCACGATTGGTCTCTTGGCTCTGGTCCCGTCGTAACTTTTCACCGTTAATCATCGTCGTTAGTATCACGGTGTTATAAATTCGGAATAGGATTCGGTCATTCTGTATGAATTTTACGTAGATATTGGTAAACAAAAAATAGTGGAAATAAAAGAAATTTCATCTAAAAATTCTCTTGACTGACACGTGCATGGAACAATCTTGTTATGAATTTTCCGTATATTTTCAAGCACATAGCCTGGTGCCGTATTCATCGTACAAATGCACAGGCGGATCATACAAGATATATTTCACCAATGGATCCTCTCTTTCTTTCCCCTCTTATTCCAGGGCAACGAGAACTCTCTGGAAAGTGCAAATAATGAAGCACGTCTGGGAGCGACAGACAGGCAGCTTGTTGTGACAAGGGACACCAACGAGAGCAAACCGATTGCTTATTTTCGTGAACGACAGACTAAAATGCTCAATCCATTGCTTTTATCAGTGTAAGTTTTGTACAATATGAACGAAAGCTACGTGCCTATCTCCTGAGGTCAAACATGTATCTTTTCAAATGTCAAAAAAGTTTAAATGACGTGCGTTGTGAAAGCGGAGTATGAATGCATTAGGCGGCTTATCGCTTTAGAAGATCGCAGCACATGTCAAAACTTATTGTACCGCCGCATCACTTTAACCTATACGAACTATCATTTTGGTATGTGTCAAATTTCGAAATGCCTGACTGCCATTGACTGCCATTACTTATATGGCAGTCAATATGGTAATGACAAAATGGTAAATATGGCAGTAATATGGAATTGGATGCCATGACTGGAATAAATATTTAACAACATTTCAATTTTCGTGCACGTTGCAAATGGGGTTGGTTATTTTGAGAAATACCGAAATATCGGACAAACAAGAAACACGGATACCCACTTCGATTTAAATAATGCAGCGAATGGTTTATTTATTATTTTCTTCGATACGATCCTCTGGGAGCGAAACACCGAGTCGATGTAATTATTTCTTAGCAACACTAAATGATCTTGCGAGTGCCTTCTGCTCTACTTCTCTTACACTCACTCGCTCTCCTAACACAGATATTGACGGTTGAAGGAAGTAATTGAATATTTCCCAGAGGTATACGATACAGTAAAGGAAGAGTCATGATGACACACTCACCGCTCTTACAGTCCTTCCCTCGATATCCAGAATTGGGTCGATGTTGCCAGAGAAACAGAAACAAGCCACTAACTAGATTGCACCTTCATCATTTCATCGGCGTATGGTGAATGGGAATCCTATAAACATAGAAAATAGATGAAAAAATCTTTTTCTTTCGTTTGTAAAATCGATCGAAAATATCATATCAATATTTTCCAGACACCGACAATAAAAAATACTGTCATTGGCGGTATTAACGCGAAGAATTGAAAATTCAAATATTGAATTGAATTTCAATATTGAAATATTGCAGTGAAATCCTTTTCAATAATTCTAAGTTCACAAAGTTAAAAATTGTCCATTAACAAAAAATAGTCTCTGCAGCAGGGGTCGCGAGAGATTGGAACGACGCTATGTTCCCCTTGGACTATATAATCTCGAGCGGTTGGTAGACGATTCAAAAGTATATTTCAACTCATTTGCCAAAAAGGAAATCTCATTGATCCTCGACCTCTTACATATTCAAATTATACGGACGCGGTGAGAGAGCGAGCGTCCCCACGACTTTGAATGGTGCTTCATTTAAAGTTTTCCTTCCCTCTCGCCTACCCGCAGTACCTTCTTAGAATTGCAACGGGATGCCTGGATGGAACAAAATCGCGCGACTGTGCGTTTATCCTGCTGGTCCGAGGTATATCCACCCGGCGGGCTTCCTTCTTCGCGAGACTTTGCGAAGAACACGGTGAATGAAGGAATGACCGTGTGCTGGGACGGCGATTAATCATCTCTAGTAGAATTTAACTAGCGCTACACCGCGGGGAATCCTTCTTTCTTTGTCTTTTTTCCTCTTATTCCTTCACTGCTGTTTCTCCTTCTCTAAATGGACTTTAAATCCACATTTACTTTCAACTTCTGGCCCGTTTTTCTCGCCATAATTGTCACTAAGACTTTGAATCCTCGATACTTTATATAATTCATTGGAAAAAAGCTCAATTTGCTTTTAGAAAATTTACCACTGAATGGTGTTCAGTACTAACGCTTTATGGTTAGGTACACCTAAACCTAATTGCAGTTTCTGTGAAAGCTTTATCATTTTTCAACATCCTACATCGAAAACAATTGTTTTGAGAGCTTCGATAAATGTTTTATGCATTTATGGAGAATGTTTAACACTTCAAGACCGTAACGAGCTTGAGCGAGTTTATCGAGAAAATGTGTGAATTTTTAAATGGTCATTACGAAGCCTCGTAAATCTTCATCCAGCAGTTGGCGGCTTGGCCGGAAACGTGGTAAATAATTCAAGAGTAATATTCAAAAGTGTATCATTATTGAATGGAGACTGAATTACAAAGATTTATCGAGCTCAAATCCTCTCTGTTATCAGCGCCATTAACCGCAAGCATCGATTTCTTTCCATTTTTTTTTTTCAACTTCCAACGTCAAACTGGTATAAGTTCGTAATCAACCGAAAGGTATATAACGCGCGTATCGCGTGTTCGCAGTTTCGCGACGACCTCGTGGATAGATTGACTATGAAAACGGCACGAGATTGCTCACAGCGCTCGAGAGGAAAAAAAACCGAGACCACCCCGTGACAGCGTTAAAACTCGACTTTGCTCTGAGTAGAAACCACGCGAGAAAGACTCTTTCGTGGAAGTTTGTTCAACAAGTTGCGAAATTACCGCCACATAGTCAACAACATTAGCATGCCCGTCACATTAGTCTTCCTTAAACACCTGTCCAGTATGAACGCAATTATTAATTCCCGACCGGTCAGTTCGTAGAAAATATACGAATGTAACTAGTAAATTAAGAAATTAACCGGACTCCATTACAGAATGTATTGCTTGTACGAACGTTAATCAAGTTGTCGATAGAGCCGCCGCATTGGCGGCAATATTGCCTCAATTCTGCATAATTCAATGTCTCGATTATCTTTATTTCATTGCAACCGATCTCATTCCGCTGATCTCTTATATATGTGAAACTGGTATTTTCTGCTTTAATCAAAATTAGTACGTATAATTGACTCAAGGCTATATCGATTCCACCCTATCGTTATATATACCAATGGGGACGAGTGCAAACCGCTGAATTGAGATTCAATGAAAAGACTAGAACGAAGGGAGGCAAATCGGATTTCACAGTTTCCAAGAGTGTTTGGGACATGTAGCTCGGGGGGGAGAGACACTTTTCGAGGCGTGCGACATTCGTTCTGCTCAGTTTTCGGTTTATCCTATTTTCGGATATTTATAAATATATATACATTACATACACGAATACGCACATCGAGACTCGGTCCGACGTTCCACAGGGCTTCCCGCTTCATCGCGGGTGCAACCCATATCCATAACCAGGGAGACGTGGGTTGACAACAGCTGCACCCTGAACATTTTCTGTCTCTCCCGTCAAGCTCCGAACAAAAACACAATGCCCGGCCTGATTTTGGTCCTTTGTCATGTATGAATCTCGACTCTTTCAGTCGAATTACTACGACACCTTGTCTCTCCTTCTCTTCCACCTTGTGTCTCTATGCTCGTATCTGTCTTGATGATCGCAATGGGAATGACGTGAGAATTGCAACGCGAATGCACTTTCAAATCATTCGCTTCCATTTGTAAAACATGGAAATTCAATCTTATGGCTCGCCTACAGTCTCTAGAAATATTCTTTAAAAACCAACTACGAACTACAACCCTTTATTGGACTAAATCAATATCCTGTTTCTGCAGTAAGTGCAATGAAAAAACAACTGATTCCCGAGCATTTGTATGAACGTTTATTCGGCTAATTCTTTTTATATTCAAATTCCAAACCCTTGCGGAGGAAGAAACGACAAATCGAAGATAATTAATCTCATCGTTCGAATGAATTATACAAATGGTTTTGTCGAAAGTAAAACGTTGACTCGCACAGCTTTGTTCTTCGGTCAATTAAAATGCAATGGGCACAAGTCCGGTGACATTTCCTTCTTTTTTGGGATTTATTCACACGATTGTGTCGGAGGTCGGAACCAAAACAAACTTTCGTTTCTTTCTCTTCATCGTTGTCTATATGGAATGCATACTAATCGAGTGAAAAGGTTCAGAGTGATAGAAAAATATTTTTCAAGAACAAAATCTTTTGAAGCGACGTACAATATTCATGGTTCGAAAAAAGTTCGATATAGCAGTTTGGGCAAGTCTTTTTATATCGGGTTTGATAGCGATGAAGAGACATAATATCACGTAACGATGGAATAACGTCCAACATGTATATTTATTATCCATCTTTTTGAACAGCGCGTTGCACTATAGAATGAAATTGACGAAATTGCTCTCAAATAGAGCAATCTCACGTAATCAGTACTCAGACTTAGGGCTTGGAAAATTACGTTACCGTGTAATTTTCGACGCACCATGACGAAGTCTTCGGGTGTATTTCATGGCGCCCCGTAAACCTCCTCAACCCAAAGAACCCCATGGTACTGCAACATGTACATCCTAATTTGGTTACGCAAAAAGTGAGGGTGCAATCTCTAGACGCACGAGCCCTTAGACAACGGGGGAGGTCTGAGAAAATGCTCGGTTAATGGGAAATTAGTGGCCGAGAAAATCGATTTCGTATTTTGGTTACCGAGAGGTTTGAGAAGGAGCTATGGGGAAGAGATTAATTTAGTAGATGCTAGATTGCGACATCCCTGTGTGTTATCTATCTCCAGGGATTTCTTCTTACATCGCAGCTTTCAACGAGACAAGCTAATCCTAAATACAGCTAGAACGAATCCATATTTGTTATTCTCCCGTAATATTGGAATGAATTTGCATTCCTTCATTTTTGATCCTTATTTTCGTATTGATTTTCTTATACGATGGAAATCCGGTCGTTCTTTCACCCCGAGTTGGGACACACACTAAATTTAAACTACATTGCAAAAAGAATCAAGTATTTATAGGACTTCACCTCAGTCAATAAGCGAGGATGATCGACTCTTTAATTTTCTAAAAGACTAAAGTTACTTGGTCGTATCTCAGCGATGGATCTTCAGAGGCATGCACGTAATTGAATGTAAATATGATCCAAAGTTTACCCAAAGTCCGTTAAATATAGACAACCAAAGAGTCTCCCGATCACGACAAAGTAACCTCTCTACCTCTCTCTCTTGCCCCTATTTCCTTACTCCCTTTACCCATGTTTGCCATTCCTCATCCTTCTTCCCTGTGCAACCTTCAGATAGAGACAGATATCACCGTACCAATTCATTGCGAGTATACACTCAGCTGGAATCCTGTCGACGAATCAAACTACTTCAAACTTCCACCGAACGAGAATTTGCTATTGATCCCAAAATGAGAAAGTCACCTTTAATACAATTCACTTGTTCAATCATTGAAACACGAAAATTGCATGATAACACTGAATACACACACTGCGGAAAACTTAAAATACATTATTTTAATGATTGATAACAATCGCCTTATTGAAACATGCATTTTAATGAGTTTCCACGATCTCTTGTAATTCTGACAATCGAGATTAATCTGAATCACTCTCGTTAAATCAATTCTTTGTTCAATCAAATCTTCAATATTATATATTAAATTATAATATATAACGAATATATAATAACAGTACATAAAAATATGATATATAAATTAATTAATAAAATGTGATATAGTTAATATTCAAAATTCCGCATATCAACAGGGAAGAGCCGTAACTATTGAACTCGTAATGGAAAAACCAGAATGACGAATATCTGGCTCGTTTCATTTTTCATTTGACTGAGACACTTGGGATTTTATACACTCCAACTCTCAATTCTCTGTATATATTCCCGTAGTCTCCGCCCTTGTCTCTTCTATTTCTATCAGACAACCATAGTCGCTATTCAATTTTCTTCGAGTGTTGCATTATTCAGTACCACGCCAAGACATCTGACTGTCTCTATTTCCGCTAGAATCGGCGACGAGTGTACGGCGCTCCAGGTCGCGGTTTATATACAACTTGAACTTCTCCCGTAGATTTCCATGTTTACCAACGGAGCAAATAGCACTTTCTCGCTCGTAATACGAGGCAGGAATACAGCGTGCATCCAAGAGGTAGCGTGTGTTCCGATACCGGGAACATCTTTATATTAGATAAATTCTAGGAAACCAACTGCCATCCATATTGTATGGACGTTAACGTCCTCGTGGAAGAGCGTGTCCGTCTTGGACATCCTTGACAGTCCGTTTATTTAGGACTGCCCATTAATATAATTTAGTGGTAGCAACGTAGACAGACTGAGAATTGAACATTCAAACAAAACAGAACTATACAATTTGTACAAGAAAAAAAAATCATTCTTGTTTTTGCTGTTTGTTATTCGCCATCGCAGTAAACACTTTCGATTCTTGGTAGCGTTTCCTATGAGCGTTTATCGTAATATCTATAAACACTTGAATATTTTTTCTGCGGGAACGAGCATGGATCTGGTAAACTATTGCAAACGATAAGCCGACCATGAAGGGCATGAAGACACACACATTTACGTTTCTATATAGACTTTCTGTTACGGGTGCATTGTCTTGGATAGAGGAAATTGAGCAGACTTCTACTTAGAGAGAGAGAGAGAGAGAGAGAGAGAGAGAGAGAGAGAGAGCCGGGAGGTGTGCAAACGTCAACAATAACAGTTAGCAGTTTACATTTCATTAGCAAGGGTATAGTGTGTCTGAACTCTCTATGCAACTGCTTACTGGTACGTTTCCTCGAGACACCTTCAAGTTTACCTATTCTAACAGGTCGTTCGTTAACGCCTCCTTGAATTACTATTTCTCGGTGTCGTAACGTGGGAGCACACTCTCATTTCGAGGAAAGATAACGTTCTATGATACTTTGTGGTGGAACGTTCTTTGACGTTCCCGCAGGGCAAACTTCTCATTAGTTTCATTCGCAAATAGATTATTAAGAAAGAGTCTGAGCAAGAGGGAAGTGCTTTGTTCCTTCGATTGCAACAATTGTTACGATTACATTTCAGAGCCTGACTTCATTTCCTTTGTTATTTACAATTCCAGCAAACTGTTGTTTGAGTAAAAACAATAATTAGCAGCGTTGTTTGAACAAATGCTCAGGGAGGTGAAAGACATTTTTGACGATAGTGATGAGTATTTTCGAAAAATCTATCATTGTTTCATGCTCTTTTGCTGGTCGATCTTTGTACCTTTTTTATTCGAACATGAAAATAATTTCTATAATTATTAATTATAAACACACAATGTCCACAAACCCACTAATGCATGAGAATATAAACTCGAATTTTTTAAATTCTTATGCCAACCTTTTTTTGTGTTTTGAGTTTTGGTGTTTTTTGAGTTTTGCAAAATTTCTATGTGACTGACGGAGAAGCTTGATAATAATGGAGGTAGCCGAATTCCTGGAGTTAAAGGAGAGAATACGAGAGAGTTTCTGTCCCAACGAGGAAGCAGACAAAATGTGGTAATTTGGCGTTCCTCGGAGCAATGCGTAGCGACAAAGTGACCATCATGGTCAAAATATGGCAATGCCGAGGACGCGCTATATTAACCCACTACAGGATTTCAGAGAGGTCTAATTCAACGTGGGACGTTGAACGAGGGTGAAAGGCAGATGATTGTGTAGTTGTGCACATAAGTGTACACAAGCATAATGCCATAAGCGCTCCAACGTTCATAAGGAACTCGGAATCAGCCTTCCACCCTTGTGTGCTACAATACGTACTTTCTGTCCTCGTCGTAAATAATATACGAAACCTCCGAAAGGACCAACTACAGGATTTAGTCGAAATTAACAACGGACTGACGATTAATTTCGTCTCTAAGCTGCGCCGGAAATGAGATGTGAAAACACAAAGAAAAAGGAAATGAAATGAATTATTAAAGTCGAATGAGGAAAATAAAGACCTTGCGGGGCTAAGATCTTCACTACTTTTATTTAACTTGGATATAGACCAGAACTTGGTAACCCAGTGAAAACTTTGAGATAGAATCTGAAAGCTAAATAACTTTCGAATTTGCACTTTGTCTTATAGAGTAAGCCAAGTCGTTCTTCCTCAATTTTCATCGTCTCTTGCTCGCACTCATGATATCTATGCGTCATCGTATTATCTTTCAGCATCAGAGAAAAAAGACAAGGACCCAAGCGGATGAATAAGATCGTTCAAGGCTATAAAACCACTATGTACTTTACCGCATTATGCCGAGGATCAAGACTCTCTTCGTCGTGAGTAAAGCCTTCTAGAAACGTTGTTTGCTCGCGCAACTGCCCTAGAGCTGGGCAGCCCATTCAAAGTCACCGAAATGATAGCAAAAGTCTTTAATATGAATTTTATGGAAAACAGGCAAGAGGTGAGAGTTACTTCGGTGACCTATAGTCGACCTCTGCAGATTTTCATATCATCCGAAACTTCCTCTTTCCTGTCAAGCTCGCTTCCTTCATACCTTTTTGAGCTCGCAATTCAGAGTCTTTTTTTTCTTCACATTTCATAGTTCATCCCTCTCTGTCGGTCCTCCTTTTTTCCTGACGTCCATTTAAGTTATAACGGCCAAGTCATCCCTTTCGCATGTCAGCTGGTGGAGTGCAAAGGAGCAGTTTCTTGCTCGGCCTTCGCAAAGTTCTTCTTCAACGTTTTCGTTGTCGTGCTCTTGTACACCGCTGTTGCTAGTTTCGGATAACGTTGATATTTGCTGTAATACTTGCTCCAACATAAATATACACGTCCAACGTATTTAGCGGAAAATGTTGAACAGTACTGTCATTAGTATGCACGTTGGGACTTCGGCTTCTTTTTTTTTCTTTATCGATTATCGATAAACAAGAGGTAAAAACTATAAACAAGATGCCGCATGCTGCTCTCGTTGACGCTTCTTTCTTTCACTTTTACTCATGACTTTTCACACTCACATTATCTCCGCTGACATACTCGACCTTGTGACAAGTCTTCCGAATGCAGAAAATTCGAGATCGTTGAGACTAGCGACGAAGATGAACTTCTTCACTTCGACTCGTCCGATCTTTCAGTATTTTAGCTGGTCCGTGAGAATTAAAAAAAGGGACGGACGAGAAAGTGATAAAGAAGAGAAGAAAAGATAAAGAGAAAGAATACGAATACTCAAATTCCCTCGAGGCCACGAGAGTAAGAAGATGTAAATTACTCTCAACGTCCGTACCATTTCCGTGAAAGAAGTTTATCGTTGGTACGGCCACCTTGGCCTGGTGAGTAGCCTGCGGCGATTGCGCATCCACCCGCGCTACGGAGACTGACTTATGCACTTCATGTTTTGCTTCTCTCACAGTACAACGGTTGCATCGTAAACGTATACGAAACTTGGCTGCACTCATTCGTTGTATATATCTTTATCAACACACGCACGAGAAAATATACATGTGGACATGAGGAACATCTCGCGGATTTGGAATGAGTCCTCACTCGAGTGCGTGAATACCGCGAGCATAGCTTTTTTCCTTCTCTCTTTCTTTCTTTGTCCCGTTCCCTTCACATATTCTCTTTTACACCAGGCGTAAAAGGTGTTCCTTGGCTCGTGCGCAAGCATTTGCTCATCTCGCAAAACCGAGTGAGTATATTATCGTATACGAGCGTGTCTACGTACTTGAGAAGAAGGCAGATGGGAGTTCACGAGAGAAAGAGTGACATAAAGCCGCAAACACTGAACCTCTGGCGTTGGACGCACATAATATCGGTCCACCATGATTTTCGTCTCTTCTTTTTTCACCTTCTCTCACTTCATTCTTCCTTACCCTCTTTATTTTACCTCTCGGTGCCTTCATCTTTCGTATATATATTTGTGCTTGAAAGACGCGCCTGTGGATGAACTCCTCGTCGTATTTATGACTCGCGAAACATCTTCATCCATATTTACGTGCTGTTGGTATAAATCACCGGTCTTTCATGTACGGCAAACCAAGTCGGCTCATGTCAGAAAGGCCGAGTGAAGACGGTTCGGCACCCCCCAAGAGAGAGAGAGAGATGAAACCCAGACCCGATTGGGTCGATGATCATTTTTCTCGTTGCTCGTTGCTTCACTATACACACACAGATAGTCCTTATCACGGCTGGTGATCTTTCTTGCCAGCGTCTTCGTCTTCTTTTACATTGTTTGTTAACTCAGTCGATAAGTGTAACGCTGTGTATGAGATGGGATCTTAAAAATATTTTTGAGGAATAGGACTTGTCTCACCAAGAAATTTTACTCCGTATAATCTCGAGGTAAAAATATACAGTCTCTGTTGTTATTACGTGAGATCTTTAATCGTTCAATTTGCATTTAAAGTAATATATTGCCGAAGAGTAATGGAAATGGACCGCCCTGCGAGATTTATATTTATCGTTATTTAATTGCTTGTATTGGCTTCACGATCGTCGTCATTGCCCAAAGGATATGGGATGAAAAATGTTTCTATGTACCCATCGATCCTTCGAAGCCGAAAGGGTATCAAGCTTGTGTTGGAGGCAAACTCGATCCAACCTTTTGACGATAATATTTAATAATATACAACATTAAATATCTATATATATATAAAAAGGAGACACTGTGTGGCGAAAGACGGGAGACACGAGGGCAACCGAGAGTTATCGTGCCTCGTATAATAATCGTATCTCGATCGTTATTGCGGAAGATATATTGCTGCGCAAAGTTTCCTAATATGATGGTTACGTGAGCGACGACGAGGTGGAAAACGCGCGAGAAAAAAAAAAGCTGGAAGAAAGTAAAACTGACTCTTAGGGCTTGTATGTACGAGGCACGATGCGACATACTCTCACTCTCACTCTCTCTCTCTCTCTCTCTTCTCTCGTAACTAGTGAAACACGTGCCTTGCTCGTTGTATCAGCCAACAAATTACCAAAGGACTTCATGGCGAATAGAAAATACAAGAGATTTACACATATACGTTCGAAGCCGAGAGTTGAATCTTAATTTTACGAAGAGCTCTTTCAAGTTTGTAGAGAATGGCTCCGTACCTCAGACCCACGTCCTCTTCTTCTATACTGCTTTACATCTACATTTCGCCGAAGAAATTTATCTAATGAAAACTACCCGTCTTGGGAAAAGCTCCATAATTCATCGCTCAACCTATAATATGGAATGGATGAATAACATTAATTGAATGCTTCAAAATTTCTCAGCAATATTACCCGGAGGTGTTTCTGATGGCGATGGGAATATTACAATCCTTCCTAAACGAATTGAGACACTCTCCGAACGCATATCAAATTTCGAAATTGTGATTAATGTAGAATTCCAATTACATTTTGAAATTCAATATATCAAAATTTTTAATTACAATTAAATTTTTTTTTAACATACATTCGATATTAACTCTATGTGCTTATTTTACAAAAAACTAATAATAATAGCCGGTTATCGATATATGTCAGCATTTACGCGGACGGTCGTTTATGAGTGTATCCCGAGATTGTAATGACGGAAAAAAATAAAATATAAGCTCGTTGAAATAAGGACTTCCAGGGAGTCGGGTAGGTAATATATATTTTCTTTTTTCTATTTTATTTTTGGGTAATAATATTTTCTCATCGACAATGTCACTTCTGTGCCTAACGGGTTCGCGTCATAATTTTGCTCGGAACAGTTTTCATATTTTCATTACTTTCGTCTTTCCCCATATCGAGTGGGTATATTATACAATATGGTGTAACAGAGTGAACATGTTTAGTGGATTATGGATCTATATGTGGATGCTCTTGATCGCGAGAATGTAGGTCAAACAGCTGACGCGAAGAGCACCGGTGTGAGAGCAGGCATTTATAGTGTTGGAATATATAGGATAAGAAAAGCCCTCTGGAACGCTCTACTCGGTGGTATAAGGGTGACAATAAATTCCTCGTCGTGGCGTTATGCTCAGGGGAAAGACCTCTCTAGTGGTTGCCCACCGCTAGAGGAGTTTCTCCCGTGAACCAAAGAAAAATGACCAATATTCGCGTGAAATATCGCTCCACACCAACGCCCCTCTTCCACCTCTCTCTTTCTTCACCTTCTGCTTCTTTTTTCACCCTCTTTCGTTTCCTTATCGTTCAAGAGTTCGTATCGTTCAAATACTATAGCGATAGCAACCTTTTTTTTGTTGTTGTTGTTGCTTGCTCACACCAAACTAGTCTACTCGAGCGTCGCTATTGGATTTCAATTTATACAGCTCGCCGATGGCAATTTCCTCTCGCTTCTCTAAGCATAATGTATAACCCAATAAAATTGAGGATCATATCGCTGCTGCGCTTCCTTGCTTTTCTCTCTCTCTCTCTCTCTCTTCTTGTAAACTCGATATAACTTTATATAGTACCGCTCTTGCATATCATCGACCACCAAAGCTCTCGCGACACGTTGCCCCATAACTAATCCAAGCTTACTCAGATATCAGTAGGCAATTTTAAAAGCTCGCAGAAAATCTCTCACGTTCTGAACAGATTCGGCTTATCAAGATGGTGGATCTAACGTTTGCCACGTAGGAGTTTAATGAAACAACAACTCGTTTATAGCCTACAGCTGGAGGGCCTTATTGCCTCGAGTCTTACGTTCGTTTTACCCTGTGGACAAGTCTATATATCCTGCCTACAGGATGGGCACCACTAGAGTTATTTCGCTTTTTTCTTCATCAGTCTATCTTATTCTCTCCCTTTCACCGTAGAAGATGCTTAAGATGAAAAATAAGAAGAAGAAGAAGAAGCAGCATTACAAGAGATATAGGGCAGCCTACAAGGATAAGAAAAAGAGAGAGCTGAGGTTAAGATGATAGTATTTCTCATTGAGGCACCCCAGCCCGGTATAGATCCTGATTTACACATCTAGCGAGCTCCCCCAGTAATAACAATGCGTCACTTTTATATGTCAGCATAAACAATGCGAATCCTGAAAGGAGAGGAAGACAGAGAGTGTGATAAAGAGAAATATTCACGAGAGGGAAAGACCTCCCACGTGGTCTATATACCTTTCGGTAGACCATTATTCCAGTAGAGAATTCCTGCATCCTTTCATACAGGTACGCAGTGGCTCTCTTATTTTATAAAATCGAAACATTCCTCGCCGTTGCATGGTTGAGGTAATTGCACTGTTATTATTTTTGCATTGGTAAAATGGTCCAAAAGCCTCCGTATTAATTTCTCTCTTCCACACTCACCCCGTTCCCCGGAAATGGGTGCATAATCCACATTTTGTCCCTTCGACATTTTGTAAACGGATAGAAATGTAATTACGATGGATATCACACGAGTAATCGTGTTTAAATTTTCGAGCGAATGAGTCCTCTCCTATTACGTGCGGTCTTTTACCGGACGTTTGATCATCAAACGTCACAGCACCAAAAGCCAATGAAGCTTTCAGTAACCCACGCCACAATCTCATCCGTCCTTTTTCCTCCGATGGGTAATTAATAATTCGAACAAACGATGAGTCAATCACACGAGAATATGTCCCTGCACAGGAGAACAAACGCCCCCGCATGTAATGCACGTGGGCTTTTGTATTAAACTTTAATTAATATACGCCGAGTGAACTGGTGCTTGAACGAATAGTGACTGACACAAGTGACCCTAAGCCGGAGCATCGAAAGTTTGTTAATTTGAATTCTCTGATTTCATTATAAATACCATTCCGCGCTGTTATGGCACGCAGTAAATTTTATTTTGACCTTATGAAGTCTGAAACGGCACGTGAGGGGAAAAAATGGAAATAAAGAACAGAAAGACAGCCGATAAAGAAAGACAGCCGTAAAAATGCTTTACGCTCAAACGCAAGATCTTAATTAAATGCCCGCCCTTTCTTCTTCGTGTTCGCAAGTATCGTTGTCCGTGAAAAGTGGTTCGAGCTATTGCTGGCAGAAGCAACAGCGAGTGTCTTGTTAAAGCGTGTTCGAGGAGAGGAAATGTGATGAGAATGAGAAGTTGAAAAGATCAGTGTTAAAGATTTTGCTGGTGCTGCAATGTCCAGGATCGCTTTGAGGGCGATGCCAGGTCGATGAACGAGGGCAAACAACAGAAAAAACAAACCATTTCAACACGCCTGCTGGCATCACGATGCAGACGCAATCGACCTACGAGTTCTTATGCAAATGAAGCTACGGAAGCAATTCGGCGATGCCGAGCCATCAACATGTCCCTTGAGCGAAAGTGCGCGGTTGTTGCGTGCAACACGTTTAATTCTGCATGTGCATTATTCGCATAAACAGCACAGTCATACTTGTGTTTGATTTTAGTCTAAAAAAAATTCCTACACAGTTTCGTATCTTAAAAAATTACGGATCAAAGGCGACCACGTTTCTAAAAAAAAAAAAAAAATCCTTAATGAGAAAATCAAGCATATGAAATGATTGGAGTATTCAGCTCCGTAAGAACGAATGTTCAATATCGAATTCTCGTGATCTGAATTCGCACAAAACGATGGATTACGAAGAGAAAAATATTCTTGGTCCTGAAACTCGCTGAAACAGCGATAGAGTTTTTTGTCTTCAGCCACGAAAGTATTATAACTACTACTACAAGCCATGTGTCATCTACAGTGCGAGCGTAGCGTTGGTCTATTTTCGACAGATTCCAAGTGGTTGGAAGCTTCGGGATTTATAACCCCTTTTTCGTTCTCTCGCAAGTTTTGTTCAATCTCGGTGGCATCTCTTTTCGTACGTGGCAATAAAAATTCGAGCTCAAATTTCGAGTTTTATTTGTTCGGATTTTTGACGCGGGCTTTTGGTGCTGACGAAGTATAGATTTTATGAAGAAAGGGGGATCGATGACTCGACTGGTTTGGAAGTTATCGTTTTTCTTTATACCTGACGCCTCAAACAGGAGGATAAAAATTTATGTGTACACGTGGTCAGGATTTTAGTGTCTGTATTGACTTTACGTGTGCCGGAATTTTAGAACGTGCTTCTCGAACGAGAACACATACACGTTGAACCAAGCAAATATAAACAGACAATAGGGATGAAATAAACAAATATAGATCTACGGCAAGAGAATATGGAGCATTAAGAATGTAAGATAGGGAGGAAAAGAGAGGGAGAAACAGAAAACAAACGTGTAAGACCATAAGTCGATGTAATGACATATAATGTTCACTGACGATGTATATAACCCCTGTACTTTTTGTGTCTGTATATCCATGTGTACACATACGTGTAAGTATGGTCGGGTAGACAGTACCGATTGGTATAGGGCGCAGAAAGAAGCCGCAAAGAAGAGACGCATACTGCGCATATATATTTGTACAAATGTGTGTAAACGGATCCACAACTGTACTGGGAAGGAAGGGATACGCAGAATCAACAGAGCGTCATATTCTTTAAATAAATATCCACAAGATCAAAGCTACGGTACCACATCCTGGTTGCATCCCTATTTTCCTTCAATATTCTACGTGAAAGAGATATATTCCAACTGAATAACGTTGCCAGGAAAAAAGCTTTCCATCGGTAACGCATCTTCTGTGAAAAACATATCGGTCTTACTTTCTATGACGATAGTGAGATGGATGAGAAGTTTGCTTTCAAGTTAAGTATTAATCATAAAAGTAGATATTTCGTATTGAGAATACGTTTCTCGTTTTAACGACAGTGATCAGTCCAAATGCCTAAAACTAGTGGACGATTACATTATTAAGCGATTCAATTTCATTTCGAGCATTTAAACGAGTCGCGATGATGAAGTTTCGAATTTGTGAAAATATGGAATGGTAAATTTTGATATCGGAAACTTTCTATGGCAAAAAGTGGGGGAATGGGAATTATCGAAGCTTGCGATAACATAACGCGTCGTGGATGTCCGTGCATGGTTAATGCGCGCGCATATTTGCGTACGGAGTATATTCGCATGCGTTACAAATCATTTTAATTGCACATTCTCGGGGGTATACGTTGGATATTATCTTTTTTCGATCTTTCCGCAGCAAGCACTACCTTCGAGAGAGCTCCGATATTCTTTGTTACAAATTTTAATTAAGGACCTTCTTTTCTCACCGTTAAGGGGGTACGTTGGGTGCGTGCCCTCAGGGCAGCGTTTACTACACAGAAGGGGCAGGAAAGGAGGAACGAACAAAAGCTCTCAAGGCTTGGCTGCCCACGCATATAGGTATTTTATATTCTCGTGCATGATGCATAAGTTCGCGTGTTAAGAGCGGGTGCGTATACTTGAATTGCGTGGCTCCGAGCGATCGGGGAATGCACGTGTTGTTGAAGACGACGAGGGAAAAAAATCTTTCACATCCAAGAGACAGGAGACGTTATTGACATTGCTGAATAGCAGCAAGGGAACGTAAACAATAAAAACTCGTCAAAAATGCAGAATATATTACAATAGAATGGTACGACAGTAGGCGCGTAGAGAGTGAACGAATTTAAAAAGCAGTAAATAACGAACGTATACGAACGAATTTGTAAAGTAGTATTTTTCAAACTCGTTGAGGACGATGATCGAATGAAAAGCATGATAAGAAATAATTTAGAGAGAAAAATATGTTTTGTATCCTTCGCAATCAACCAAATTATAGTGGTGGTGCTTGGTTGATGTAACATGGTTGATAGTTGAAAATGTACGTAAAATTAAACCTAAATATTTAAAGAGCGCAAGGTGAAATCAAATCACATCGAAATTACTGCATTGAGTTTGGAATGAAAAGTTAGTGAGTGTGCTTTAAAACAATGGAACTTATAATGAGAGCGTGATTTGTCAAGAGCAAAATATCGTTTGCATAAATGGTGAGGTGTTGTACTAAATAATGTGTAAATCAATTAGCCCATAATGGCAAATGTACAATTGGATGAAAATATCACGTATGAAATTTCATCGTAAATGGGGAAAGTGGAAAGTGAACGGAAGTGTATGGTGAAACTTGTGCAATAAATGGCCGTACTCAAGGTTCGTGGATAATTTTCACGTACAGTTTGCAAGATGGCGAGTCTGGATACGAGAAATAGAGGAAGCGAAAGAGAGAGACGGCTAAAGGGGTGTGGAAAATTAGACGTGGGACGAGTGGTGCGTAATCGAGTTAGTATCGAGTCGGCGAGCATCGTGCGGTGTGATCTCGTGCTAAACCACTTCCTTCCCATTGTTTCCAGAGCTGGCAGCTGCGCGGGAGAGAACCAAAGTTTTGAGCACTAGAGAGAAAGAGAGAACGCGAGAGAGTTAAGACGCACCATAGCATAGTTCGGCCATAGCCACCCTCACCCCCCATGAACGCAAGCGTGAGAGTTGGCGGGTGGGCAAACGAGAATTAGGGTGGTGAGTGCGGTCTGTTCCTTCGGGGTGATTAATGCCTTGGTTACCGAAGAACGACAATTTTGCGCGATATATCGTTGTCGGCATCTTGGTCCTCGTCTTCGCGGTGACTCCAAGGCCAAGATCCTCCGAACGCACCCATTCGCCCACAATGATACACGCCCAGACACCACTGAACATTTTGGGCTTAATGTACCGAATGAACGTACTCAGAAGCTTCGTAAACCTCTCGAGACTGCAAAACATTCGCAGCTTCACCGCTCTCGCTCTCTTCCTCTCTCTCTCTCTCTCTCTCTCTCTCTGCTTCTCTGCACCATTATTATGTATTACCCTCAAACCCACGGGAAGCGTTCTTGTTGATAGATAAGTCGAAAGGACCATTTTACATCTGCTCAATGTGCGGCGTTGACTACAGATTTATTACCGGCTACTCTGGATCATTTTCGCGCGCGGCTGCTGTGCAAATTATCATACGGTTTTCTTCTGTCACGAACACCAAGTGCAAACGAATATTATAATTTACCAGCAAAGTATATAAAAACTGGTTTAATGATTAAATGAAAAAAAAAACGATTGGTATCCCTAGCAACATTAATTTTGAGATTACTCACCATTGGATTTCCAGTTGTCTTCGAATTTTGAAAAACCTATCGTTCAAAAGCTACGGTTTAACATCGTTGTTGCTTCAAGTCACAAGTCGGAAATTTATTTCGCGGTACAACTGTTCTTCCGGTATGTCTGTATCACGGTGTGTCCTTGATTCACACTTCAACAATCTGCAATTATGAAAAGGAAAGTTACAAGGCGCTCTTAAGTTACAGAACTCGATGCTGGAGTGTACCAGTGGGAGCTTCGAAGCAAGTAAAGGGTCTGTTCGGTGAGCTCACCTTGGTATAGTGTCTTGTATGGTTAGTGATAAAACGAAAGGGAGAGCAGTTTATTATATTCCATTGGGAAATTCGTGGCTCAGCGAGAAATTGGCCGTTTAATTCGGAGGAGTTATAATTAAGCTTGCACCATTGCGATCCGTGAGTTTCTGTGAATTTGCAAGACCGAATGCTATCCACAATAACGCTTCGAAACAAAAGTGAAAGCGAATTTTCTACAAATAGCGAAACTACGATAATCACAAGTAAATATTATTTTCGCAGAACGATCAATTATTCACGTAAATTTGTATGCACAATATTTGAATATGAACATCCGAGATCGCTGATGCATAAACACATCATGAGTGACATCGCTCTGTTAAACAATCTGTTGAATCATCATTATTTACGAGAGCTTTGCTAAGTATTTAGCAATTAATTGAATACTCGCGAGTGCGTTTAATTCAGTCACCCAAAGACTGATCAATCGATTGACACTTCATCCCACCAATTAAATAAATAACTTTTAACAGCACTTGAGCGTCAGTGCTTCGATTCATAAAAGTATTAACAGCATCAATTGACTATTATTCAATTTGTCAGTTGATAGTGAAGCTTGTGACGGTGAAATATTCGATAAGAACTTCGTATCGAATCTGTGGGAGACTCTTCCAGATGTTGATCGTTTTTTATGTTCTTCCACAAATTTGAGTCTCATCTATTTGCCTTTCTGGCTGTCCCAATGACAAGAAATTCTCCGATTTCTTGCGATTGTTCCATCTCATCATAGCGACACTCAACGTCGATCCCTTTTAGAAATTTTCTTCTCGTTATCTTTCTCAGCCTCTCCCTCTCTCAAAAATCACTCAAAAATGACAAGAATGAAACACGTGCAACCTGCCTTTACACAGCTCAGTTCATCTTTCAAGGACGAGCTACACGTTTAAATGAACGATTGTTGTTCGGAAATACCACATACTACGAAAATTTCTCGTTTGGCTTCATTTTCGGTATAAAAAGTTTTTTATCTAGCTGGCTATGTTCCGAAATGGGGTGTGACACGGAACATTTCGTAACGTTAACGAGCTACGGTTAACGATTATTGAAACGATTTCCTTGAGAACGATTATAGAGCGAGCACTCTCTAAAACTGCACGGATCTCATGGGTTACTTGTCGCAGTATCAATATCTATATACATCGGTTTGTACGATGATCTTATCACCGATTAGTCAGAGTTACTACTTCAGGTTATGACTTGTACTTGTACCTTGAATCGCTAAGACTGCGCATGTTACACGATTAATGACACTTGTAAATCGTCACTGCTCCTAGTACTTTCGAACAAGCGTGAAGATAACTATCTGTCAGTGTATTACAATCTACGTGCCAGTCTAGGTTTGTTTTACAACGCACAGGTTGATTTATTAAATTTATCGTAGATCGGGAATGATTCAGGCAGCAAAAAAATCGACATTTTGTCATGGTACACAATCTTTTTTCCAACTTTACAACAGTGACAGCATGTAACTCGAAAATCATATGCAAATACTTACGTAGAAAACCAGCGTCTGATTGACATTCTCAAATCAATAGTTCTCCATTTCATAAATATCCAAAGAAAAAAATGTCTGAAAATTCAACCGTTATTTTGTGGGGTGGAATTTTTCCATTGAAAAAATACAGTCTAAGAATACAGTTGATTTTATTGTCAGCCTGAGAATGTTCTGTCGAAGTAAATGGCCCTCGATCGTTAGGGTTAAATTTCTTCTATGATCGATAGGCTATTGTCCTCGACAGGTCTATATGCAGCGCTGCCCTAACGAAGATGTAATGCTATTCTCGATCATGAAAATATATGTAGAGCATTTTATACCTCTAGCTTGTATGCCCATGCTTTCGTTACATGACAAACGGAAATAACTGAGACAGAGCGAGAGAAAAATAGAAAAAAAGAGATTAAGAGTAGACTCGTTGCAAAAGCGCGTTCACGAAGATAACGCATATTGTCAGAGACTCGAAGTACTCACGCAAAACTACCGCAGGTGGGCGTAGCTATGAACGTTATTGCATATTGCTTACAATTCATATATCATAACGTTGGTATAAGCCTCAGTATAAACACGTAAAATATGAGCTGCACATAACGTGTGTATAGCTCTGTCCGATCTACCAAGAAGCACGCTTCCACTTATCGATTGTTTTTCAAACCACAAATTCTACGACAAGAAGCAAGAAGAGAAACTCGAAAACTTGAATTTATGTTCATTTATAATAAAATGCTCTCATTGTATGTTTGTGGGAGAATACATTTTAATATGTACAGCAACAATTGTATTATGATCGAAAATGTTATCATAGGGATTCGCTTTCAATAAACGAGAAACCTCTTCGATTCAATCAAATGGAATATTAATCTAAAATTTATATTTCACCGCTATAATCTACTCAATATCCAATGGGTTTATTTCATGAAACAATAATTAACGTAATTAATAGCATGCATTGGAATCAATAGTTTCGAGGTATAATGATCGAAGTATATAATGATTAACGTTCTGTAAGCGAAGCTTTTTTCGTCAGTCCAACAATTTAGCTTTTCAACTAAATGTTTTCAAAATGGAACTAAATGTGACGGATTAAATGACACGTGCATGTATTTTTTCATTTTTATAAACTGACAATTGGAGAACTACCACTTTTATCGTAAATAATTCATGTATTTCTTTACACCGGTAGCCACAAATGAGATGGCTGGGTCAGTGAGCCAGTATATCGGGCGTGTGCAATATTTTATCTTGGATTAACGGTATGGAAGCCGCTGGACAAGAAGAAAAGACGGAGGAGAAACAAGACGAGTGTAATCGTTCTCCCGCCTCTCAAGTATTTATAGTCGTACTTATACGTATAATGTGCAGAGTATGTATCGGTATGAATATCGAGTTAAAGCGGGTTTGTTTTGCAGGGCTGGAGGAGTGTATATTCGAGATGGGAAGAACTCGAGCGAGTGGATCGAGGAATATCGAAGCCTCCATCAGTCTCGCGTGACGCGACGTGGGCGATCGAGAGCTCGAAAGGTACGTAGAAAGTGACCGTGGCTCCTCGTCGTACTTGCTGCTGTCGAATGTAATACAAAGAAAAAGGAGAATCCGAACAAGAGCTAAGTCAAGATGTAGAAGGAGTAAAAAACAATAAGTTATTCGTACACGCGTGTCTACTTAGCGGTGGAGCAAAATACAGGATGCAATTGAAATAAAAGAGGTAACAAAGCACCCTTGCAAAAACGTCCTCTCATCTCAGTGCTACGAATACGCGTTTGTCGGTCTTGAACGTGAGCAACTCAACTTGGAATAATTGAGAAGGGGAACTGTATAAGATGGAAGTGGCACACTGGCAAATTGCTCCATCTTACCTGCGCTGCATCAGTGAAGTATAAATAAGAAGGGATATTCGCGAATGACTAGTCAGTGGTTCTCAAGGAAATACCGATATTGTTAATAATAAATTCGTATTACACCGAATAAAATGAACACTGCTATAAAGAGTTCTCAAATCATCTTACGTCAAGGTTGTACTTATCAATCCATAGAATAAAATATTCTTTCTGTTATTTTTTGTCAAATTTGTTTGCCATGAAAGAGTTTTTGACCGCAGAAGTATTGTTTTAAACCGGAAACGATTCGGTGGGTAGCAAAAAATAAACCCATTCTCACATAATATGTAGCAAAGGTTATTAGTTTTCACCTTGAAATATTTAGCAACTGCTAGACACGTAGGAGGGCTTAACCGTAGATTCGTAAGGATAAACGAGGGAGCAAGTATGTTGAAGAAACAAGTCTCAGCGGAGTACTCGTTGCGGTAGAAAGTGAGGAAGCCACGAGTACAAGGAAAATTTCTCTTGACAAAACTGTAGAGTGCTTTGGTTCTGTTAAAGTCGGAAGGAGAAACTAACTCGTTGCTTGTCACTCTCTTGTTTTTGAGGCTGTACGAAAATGCCTTCGTACAGGTCGGGGTACAGGAGGAGCGAAGAGAAAAAGAGAAGGTCTATCACAGTGTGATGAGGAGGCGAAAGAGGGTGAATCGGACTCGTGGAAAATGAGGGAAAGTGCATGGCGAGCTTGAACAGGCCATGGGCGAGCAGAAGCCAAGCAGACAACGACAACGAGAGAGGATAAAGTATATAACCAAGCCCTCAGACTCTCGACTACAACGCACTCGTATTCGTACTACTAGCTCGTTCCGTCGTTCCCTCTGTCATCCACATTTTACGGTGAAACCCCTGACTCACTTGGAAATGAGGATTGGGGTGTTTTATTTAATTAAGCTTCAGCGGGGTCTTGCCCAAACCCTTTCCTCGCCGAATACACCCACACAGACGAGGTATCCGGTGAAATACGAGAGAGGAAGGATTACGGTAGAGAAATAGGCGAAAGAGAGCAACTCGGTGTGAGGACGAGATAAAACTCGAAGTGAGAAAGAATATTTATGTTTACAGTAGCGAATGTATGTGCAGGAAACTATAAATATTATACACAATAACTAATAATGACGTGGAACGATCTACTTAAATCTCTTGGTTCTTCAGATTCGTTATATTTTCTTCACCGAAAGCAAACAAGCGATTTCAATGATTTACGAATTTCTCAGCCGAAAAAGGTTCAGCGAAGATCTGTCCCGTTGTATTGAAAATGTTTCTCCGACGCACTTGATTTTCCAGAATGCCTTCCACACCCCGCGTGGACAGATCAACATTCGTCGCAAAGTGAAAGAAATTACGATTATAAAGGTTCTGAAAATAGTGGTCGGAGGGTATATCTCATTTTTTTTACATGGCTGCGATGTTTATATTCGTTCCACTTCATCTATCGTCCTCGATTAATCATTTTCCAGCCTACATTTACTATTCCGTGTATGCATGCTTAACATGGCATATTATGAACGTCGAAGCTGCGGATGTTGTCTTGAAATGTATAATTACAAATGTCTGTACGACTCGAGACGTAACACGAGACGCCGAACGTGCCAGTACGAAGAACATTCACTGTATGTACTACGTTCGTATTTTTATGAGTGTGTCAGAGTGTCTTTTAACAAATATACATATATCTACAAGTCGTTATAGACAAGGGGACAACGCGTGTAATGCGAGAAACGAATAGTCGTGACGGGGACGAAGGGAAGGAGGATTCTTGTGGGCGTTAAAGCTGCCGGAGCTATCAGCTCAATGAAATCGTGTTCGTCATTCCAAATGACGAAGAGTTAACGCGCCACATCTTCTCGTCACTCGTGGGGTTTCTTTCGCATTTCTCATTCCCTCCCTTTCTCTTCCTCTCTTTTAATTTCTCCATCACTCTCTGATGTACCGACACGCCCGAGATACAAAGTTTTTTTCCCTCCTCACAAATTCATATCCTCCCATACGTTTTTCTCTTATGTCCGTTGTTTACTGAGACGCCTGTAACGATATTTCATTGACACACTGAGATTCACAGGGAGTTTATTCTTTTCCGACACCTCACATGTACTAATTGTAACTTTTTTTCACTCCAGATTACAAATTATGGAAAGAACTTTTTGAAACTGAAGCTGCTATTTTCAACGTGGATTTGGCCATATTCTGGATTCAACTTCGATCCTTCGACTATCGGGAAGTAAAAAGTACACGAATGGAATTAACCGATTAGTTCCTATCAAACAATAATGATAAATCCCTTCCTTTCTCTATAAACATGATTGATACTAGAGCTCCCCCGATTCACCCAAATATGTACTGAAATAGTTATACATGGTTTGAGATGATGGACACAATTCACCGGCGGACTTGGAGATTATTGCGATCACGTTTTAGTCTTGCGGGCAAGCTTCGAGCAAACGTTACGAAAGCGTGATTGTTTCGAGCATTTCCGTGGCATTAGGAGGGGGGGATATTCGATGCGAATATACAATCTATGTAGGCATGTGACATGGCTTCGAGATCATCAACTCTCCCCCATAGCGATCGAGCATGAGGTTTCCAGAGCAGTGTTCGAGGGACATCAGCTGACGTCTATACATGTATACGTCGTTCATACGTCGTATATACGCGCGAGCAGAACATTAACGACAGCCACTTGACGGATGCTAATGGATCATTACCGTTGATGTAATGATGATTGAGAGGATGTGTCGTGCTTGTACTCTTCGAATTGTCTGTTCTATGAGTTAACGGATATATTGGCGATTCGCCGATACATGTACGTGTAAACATTTGCATATATACGAATATGTATATTTATTTGCTAATGCACGTATTGCCAAATTCATGCGTAATGCAGAGGAGCATCAAAATCATTGAGATTGCCGGTGGGATGGCCTGCTGGGGATTTCAGCGAAATCAACCACTCCCTCCGCGTGTAGTTCTGTCAAGAATTAGATCATCGCTTCACCCGCTTCGTTTGGCTTTCGTTGCTTTTCGATTTGCAATCGCCATTCTTCTTCGTACGATGACGTGAACTCGTTGCTATAAATTGACCGGTGAATGATGGACGCGTGAATCGCGTAGGGGCGATTAACGTTCTGTTTTAATCAAGTGCGGCAAGTTGTTGAATATTTGTACATGCCTAATTCTTTTGTATATTTATCTTGACCTTTTATACTATTTCATATCATCGTGTACTTGTGGACATTCTCGGAATAATGTACATACAGACGCTGCATAAACATTAGTGTCCACATCGATACATGTAATATTGAAAAAAATAAAATAAAGAAAAACTACTCGGGGATCACGATCGAGAAATTCAATATAGGTGTGGTCCACGAAGCTCAGACGAGAGACAGAGGAAGAGAAAATGCACAACAGAGAGAATGGCGAACACGCGCGAGCTGCTCACGCTCTCGATCTCTCGTCAAAGACCGAGGAATCGATACCTGTGCCAACCGACGTCAATTACACATGATTTATGTATCTCTCGATAACCCAATGTTGAATTATACATGTATGTATCTACATGTATATGCATTCAAGAGTACATACTCTCTCATCGTCATCTCGTCGTCGGAAATGTAACTCACGTGCCCTCGCAATTATTATAAGATTTCGATTGGCCAGGTCGAGAACGCTCCCGGCGTGTGCGAAGCGCACACTCGTCGATTCCCTTCCGCCGCACCTTTCGTGCCGTAAGGAAATCGACGAATCTTCTATCTAATAAGCATACGGTATAGGAATTTTATATTGAATGTGCACGTGTGAATAGGGGTGACCAGAGCAAAGAAAAATTGTCCGGGTCACGGTGGGCGATGTCAAAGGTTTGGCATATATTTTTTTTATGTGTCATCATTTAAATAAATTTGTCATTTATTAATACATTTATTTCTTTTTTAGACCGAAATACCCATCGCACGAGTCACTCTAAACTTGTGTTTTTGTCGCACTTTTCGAATATATTACAGATGAGGATATCGATTTATTTTCAACTATCAACGATACTACATGACAGTCATAATATGCCATTTAATCTTTTTCATTTTGTACACATTCAACGGAATTCCCGTTTTGCAATAACCTTTCAAATAAACGAAAGGCAACAGTTCGTGTACGATTCGAACCCAAAAACGAGGGAAATCAAAGCCGAATGGAAAAATTCTGTAAAAGTGTAAAATTCTACCTGGATAGATGTACAAAATACGTGGCACATCAAAGGATTTCGAAGCATGTTCGCACAAAAATCTAATTTTACTTTTACAAAAATGAAGCACTGTATGATTATCCTACGCATATTACACATAAAGCCATTTTATTGAAAATATAGTTCAAATGTTTTCTCTTCTCAATTCATGATATATGCTCCTGCAGTAAAATGAATGTGCGTATGAATACTTCGTGGGTATCACCGGACAGTACAATACCTGAGGGCACAAAAAGAAGCCCAAATAGCTCTCGGTTTTCCAATCATAAAGCTTGTGTTCCTTTGCAAAATATTCAACCAACTTGCAGCATTTGTACAAAACAGTAAATGATTGTTTTGACGAGAGCAACCCTCATGGAAGTAATTAAAAACGATTCTGTTCGCCATTTAAATGCCTGATGAAACCATTTTATCCATAAAAACATCGATTCAGAAAAATTTATTCTGATATGCAAGCCCTGATAGATTCCAGATTTCTGTAAAGTAATTGCACGATACTGCTGAAGCTTCGAGCGAGGTTATTTTTAAAGGATTCTTATTAATAATCGATTTAGAATGAATGAACTCAATTATTTGAAATCGAAGAAACAACTTTCTATATTTTTGCAAGTAAACTTCTTTTAAAAATGAAAACAGAAGCGAAAAATTGAGAAACGTAAAAAAAAAAAAGATTTATGATTAGGCTTATTATATAATGACATTTCACGAAATTTCAATATTTAATCGCATTGCAAGAATACAGTATCGAGATTATGGGCGAACGAACGTTCAATGCATCATCAGTGGGAAAGTTTCAAAGAATTGAGATCTTGTTACTTTAGTAAAAGTTGGAAAAAAAATGTAATTCTCTTTCGAAGAAGGATATCCATTGTCAAAGAGTTGAAAATACAGGCTTTTGGTTGTCGTCTCGTTTCTCTGTACATCGGAGAGATATGGACACATATATTTAAGACGGTGGTCTGCAGAGAGATCTTTGGAGAAACTACTATATACCCCTCCATTGCTGAGTCAATATTATCCTTTTCCCAAAGTCTGTCGACGAAACGCGGCTGAGATATGGAATGAAGGAGGAGAGTATGGTTCTTGGGTGCTGGTTGTTCACCAACCCTCTCTAACCAAACTGCCAACACGAGGAAGACTTCGACAGAAGCATTGTAACGCGATAGCCCGGATTATGCGTCCTGGTGGCTCGTGCATACTGTCTTGCGAAGAAAAATACTCCTCGACCAAGTGAAAGACCTCAAAATCTCTCCGTTTCAACGTGAAGTGTATGTAAATGGGAGGTGGAAGGAGTTTAGAGTCTGTTTTTCTGGTGCCTCACTTTACCAACGAGAAGAGTGAAAAGGAGCGAAATAGAAGAAAAAAAAGTCAGAGAGAAAAGTAAACAATAAAAAGAGAAAGAATGTCACACAAGGACATCAAGAGGAACTTCACCGCGAAATCTGTCTTTACACTCAGCAATCCTACTTATTTTCCCATTTCTTTTCCTTCCGAACGAATGTACCAAGACGTCGAAGAAGAAAAGTTCTTCTTTATATTCCTTGTAATTCGCTCGGAAAAGAGCTGAATAAGCGATAATCGTCGAAATGGTTTATTTTACAGATAAGCGATTTGAAAATGTTGATGCGTTGACAAGACTTTATAAATGGCAAAGCGCCAGTCATTTGAAAGGGCTTTTTCTTTGTTACAGAGGAATTTGTATTCTTTCGATATTTCATTGGCATTCATCTTTGTCCGAATAAATGACACGCGTACATACATATGTAAACGTAAATATAAGTGTATTCATATACACGTACATATTCACATTAACCTTCGGCCGGATCATCGAAGATCCGTTTATAGACAGAGGGACCAAAAAAAAAAAAGAATAGCTCGTTCGGAGGTGTTGTTTCGTGAGCGGCGTATCATAAGCGTCGCTTCGTGGTTCTTTATTTTTCGAATGTATGAATGGAGCTCTTGGATGTGAAGAAGAGAGCTAAAAACACAGAAGACACACGTCTTTCCTCCAAAGGACACGCTGACAAAAGGGGTTGCGCATAATTTAACGGACTGTCCCTTTTATTCTTCCATTTGTTCTCATCGGTTGAAGACAAAAGCGAGCGAGCGGAAAAACGTAGAAAAAACGTTTCCGAACAAGAGTCTCCGGTGAAAAAATTGATAGAATTTTCGTTCCATAAAAAAACACGACATTCATCGCAAACCGTAACAAATCGTTCAACAAAAACATACGTAAACCCTCAACTGCGTTATATTTGTAACATCAAAATAGGCCTAACCGATGACGAGAAATTTCAAGCTTAAAAATAAAAGTCACGAGGTCATCTGATATTCCCACAGAATGGTATATAATTTCGAGGCTACTCACGATCTTCTCGGTATTCCAGAGTCGAAGGCCTCTAAAATCCGACGATGGGCCATGTTAACATACCCTCTTTCTTCGTGTATGCATAAAAACAAATTTCCATCTTATTTTATTCTCTCTCGAATCAATTTTATATTTGATACTGTGAATTGTTTATGCAGCAAAATTCGATAAGAGATGAATAAAAAAAAAAAAAAAAGCCAAGTAACTCAAAAGAAATTCCGATTGTGCCGCATGTTATGCGAGTTTGTGAATAAATTCGTGTATACTGGCGCCATGAGAGATACACAGACGAAAACAGACGGTGAGTGAATAAACGCGATGCAATTCGAAACTGGAATATTCAGTAGATGCACACACCACACGTCGTTTGGTGTCAGAGTCTTTCTAATAGTAGCATATACTGTGATACACCACAGGTTTTGTGCATGTGTTTCAAGCGATAAGAGATCGAGCCTGTGAAATTCGTAATGCCCGACAGGTACAAGAGACGGCTTTACCTTCGAGTAAACACAACATTGTCTGTGTGTGTATAAGTGTTGGTGTGTGTACAGCCTATGGGTACGAAACGATCGTCGCGATAAATTCACTTTTCAAGGGAGACACGTTGTTCGCTACGAGAGAGGAAAGTGAAAAGCCATTGGTGAGTTATTGTCCGAAGATCAAGGACGTTTTTTAATATGATCACATATTAATTTGGCTATAATTACAAAATACTTCTGCTCGATGAACAAGTCTTGAATCTATTAATCCAATGGAATTTCAACATTACATCGAAACTGAATTCGTGAGAAATATTCAGCACAATAGAAGCTCGTTAGTATCTTTGTCAACCTTTGATCAAAGTTCTCTTCGCCGACTCGAATGATCTCTTGAATTCCGTTAAGATTTACGTCTCGTAATATTCTATTCAGCAATAGCGATACATAAAAACTTGACCGTGAAATAACATTGATTAGTTTTGAATTGATACGATGAATCGCAGAATATAATGAGCGAGGTCGAATACAATAGAGTTCATTGAAGAAGGAATAGGATACGCGTATCAAATGGATATATTAAATAATTAGCTATGTATATTTTATCTCTCGGACACGTTGCACCTATTATACGAATTGTATATAATAGTACGACATATCTATCTCTATGAGACGTAATATACCGAAGGGGCAAGGATATCAACGAAGCTGAGGGGAGAGAGAGAGAGAGAGAGAGAGAGAGAAAGAGAGAAAGAGAGAGTTACGAGAAGCTAGTGTGGCTCATTCCGTTGCGGTGGATATGCGCGCGGCAAGTGCATCGTTTATGCGGGTTAACGCCTAATCGCTGTGCATGCAACGTGGGCGGTGAGAGTATATGAGCTAGAGACACAGACAGTGACAGAGAAAGTGAAGGTGCTCTATACTCTCGACTATTTACATGAAAAGACACACACAAGAATCTATACATATAAATATATCGTGAAACTGCACGAATTTGTGTGTATATGTGTGTATGGCTCGTTCTTCTCTTGCATCTGATGCCCAGAGTTGGTTGTAGCTTGTAGACAACAAGCACGTTGCATGGTGCATGTATAATGCATGGTACTGTGTGTTCCAAAGAGCAGAAAGCAAGAGAGAGAGAGAGAGAGAGAGGGAGCGGATTAGGGCGAACGAGAAGGCAAGACGTATTTTCGGACTCTGTCTTTTCCACCAGAACAATACGTGTTTGCAGAGGAGAATATCAGCGAGACCCGTGCGTCAAATTGCTAGGGCAGCCTTATCGTAAATCGGGGCCCGTACGGGCTTCAGAGAGGCTGCCCTATCATGGATTTCCACAACACAGCCCGATTAGGCCCCAACAAGGCCACGGTAGGTTTGCCAGAGTTATTTTCGAAATAATTAACAAGGCAACCCGATAAGGACCTAGTCAGGCTTCACTAGGATTTTCCATATCGAAAAGGAGTAGACAAAACCAAGTCGGGTCCTAATGAGGTGCAAGTATCCGGGCCTTGATTTTTCGAGTCATGGCAACCGTAAGGCAGCCCATTAAGGACCTAGTCGGGCTTCACTGAGGAAATGCTCATTCGAGCCTAGTAAGGATCTAATCGAGCGTCGCTAGTCTGCCCTATATTGAAATGAATAAAAACATTTTACATCGAGACTAAATCGGATACCAGTAGAGTCTCTTTTATACCTTATCTATCTCAAGAAGTAATGTTTTCTAAAAAAGTCAATGGAGGATTAGAATGATTTTTTTATAATTATCTTTGAATAAATATTCGGGAGAAAGTAGGTATTTTTAAAATTGAAATTGATTTTACTTAATTTCACTTTTTTCTTGATGTTTTTTGTTCAACACAGCTGCTTCGAAATAGTTATTCTGAGTAATCTGTGAAAAAGTTCCGGATTGCAGCTCATATTACATTTTCTGACCAAAAATCGTAACTGACACGATAGCGTAGTGGATAGCGTGTACACGCTTAGATAGGTGGATAGGTAGGTTAAGTAGTTCGAATCCCGGTGCAGGTAAGAAATTTTTCCGGGAAAATTAATTTCAGAATTAATGTTCATCAATCAAGACGATCAACTTTCTTCGGAAATTAGTTTATTAATATAAAATTATTGCATTTTTAATATTTAATTTTTGATAGGGCTCAGATTGGGTTGACGATCGGGCCCCGATTTAGTTGCCTGTTATGGTCCTGGTCTCAAAAGCGTGACCAACCTTTCAGGGGCCCGAAGGGTATTCCACGGTAGGCCCCGATTTGAGTTTATCGGGGCCTGACCGCAGCCTCAACTGAATTGACGCACGGGGAGAGGAAAGAAGCGGAACTAGTAGAGGAAGGTGCGTGCTCAAAACACACACACACACACACACATAGACCACTAAGACCATGTCCGCTGGCCCTAGCCATATCGCGCATCTCAAGAGACGGAGATACCGAAAGATCTTATACACTAAGGGACCGTAAGGAATAGGGGGCCGCCGCGGCGCGTTATCTTAACACATCTTTAATTACCGACGGTGATTTATCTGCACGTGGTGGGAAATCGTCTTCCGTTGGGTTTCAAGGCGTGATCACGAAAAGTCTCGCTCGTATCTGGAAGGCTGCTCAAAACAAGGACTCTGTGGATTGAATGGGACCAGAAAGAAGAAGATAGAATCCAATTCCGGAATTTTTCTCGGGCTTGGAAAAAAATCAAAGAAAAAAATTCAAGGCGTTCCTACGGTCGGACCGACCGCCAGAAAGCGCCACCGTCCACTGTAAGTCTTCTTGTGGGTTTCTGGAGTAGCGAAGAAAGTCCAAAAAGAGAATGTGTACGTGAAATACACACCGGCCACCGTTTGGAAACTACTCGCTTCTGTCTATCTCACTGACAGTTCATATCGCTGTTTATATTCCCGTTTTCATTCCTCACTTTTTGCTGGCTTGGCCCGCGGACATCGTGCAACGTTAAAGTCACGATGCTTGATTTGTGCGTTCTAAGAACTCTTGAGACAGAATTCTAGACAGCGAAAGAGAGAGAGGAAGAGACGGAGAAAAAATGCAGTATTTATATATGTATACAGAAGGGCGCCACCGACCGCAAACTCGCACCCATACGAAAATTGATTTATTCAGTCGTTACTAGGTTCCCGGTACCTTCGTGCACAAATAACAGATTTATAAACATGGTGTAGACTTAGATATTATAGAAACGGATACTTTTCAAATTTCATCTTTTTTTCAGAGGTTCGTACCGCAAAATCATAAACTTGACTATTTTCAACATACTGAGAAAAAAAAATTCGAATGTAAGTTTTTTTTTAAATTTGAATCCTTGCATGGCGTTTGTAGGGCTGAAAAAACATGATCAGGATCTTACGAATGAATGTCAGGAAAAGTTTTTAGAATCTCACTGGAAGATATTCAAGAAAAATGAAGGTACGGACTTTAACATTGTTGTAATCCGTGATTATTTTTGTTAAAAACTAAAACGAATACTACGAGTTTATAAACGAGTCGAAAATAATGATGACATTGCTAATAATTATTATTTTATGAAAATGGAAAAAACGAAAATTCACTACAGTAAACTTCGCAAGCTAATGGTAGGTCGTGGTAGATCTGGCCCAACTGGCGCTCGACAAAGTTTTTAAGCCGCTCTGGTCGTAATGGAGCTTAGGTTGTTGGAGCTGGAACCTCAGAAATGACTGGAATCATTTTTTATTAACGATCGAGCATAATGTTTTAAAATTCGTGGAATTATATATAGTATTAGAGGCAAAGTCTTGGAGCTAAAGTTTAAAAATTGCACGTGGGACGAACGCACATTCTGAATGCATACACGGTTGCTTCGAGTTATACGCACTAGATGCGGCAGACGAGGAATTCGGAGTATAAAATGGCGAAGCTTTGGCTATTTGCAATATTGAAACATGCTCTGATGAATTAGCTATGTAAAATTTTAAATAATCTGCGATGGTGGAGCAGGGTAAATGTAGGAAATGTTGATTCTGCTGGTTGTGATGTTGTCCCGCATAATGATAGATTGTTTCGTCGAACTTGCCACGCCAGACCGGACAATTGATACGCGGGTTGAAAGCTCTCGGTCCTGTGCTCTGTACCAGAGACTTCGTAAGCTGCTTAAATTTTGAATAAAGCTAGGCCATTAATGCTGCCTTACTAAAGCTTACGAAGCTTGCGCACACACGAGGACTTCACGGTGACGTACATGCGAGGATTAAAAAAGCACGCTTACTCTCTTGATGAGCAAAAGGGAGTTAGAAACCAACGAGCGAGAGGGAAAAGCATAATTCGTTCACGAGGGCGCTTCAATGGCCGCGAGTTTCCTCATTTTACCTTTTCCGCTATCTCCGCGTCTTTGCGACCAGCATCGAGGTCGAAAATATTTTTTATCTGCAGCTGCAGCAGCTCTGTGTGCCATAGAAAAGACGACGTTGTACGGTAATGATGACTAATTTAAAATTGAGAGAACTGAAATATTTGAGCTTCGTTCCAAATGTTCCGTAACTTTTTGGATGAATCATCGTCCATTAGCAGATTAATATAATAATGAAGATTCTTAGAGTTGGGAGATTATTTATAAGCAAGAATTCCAAGTATTCGACACAAAATGACGTGCCATGGTAGCGAGAAACTTTGTGAAAAATATGCAGAATACGATAAATTTTTTACAACATCTATTATTCGTTCCCATATACACTGGCGATGGTGGTATTAAGGGCAAAAATTCATTTTTGCCGAAATTTGATCACAGTAATGAGGAGAGCCAAGAGGATGTGTCTTGTGGTTTCCGTGATACGTATGACCATGTATTCGCTCTGTCGATCGTGAATTCATGTGTGTATCAACGCAGCAGAGAATACAAGCTACGAGATTTGCTGTGAAGCGAGCAGCCAGAAGCAATCCAGACCCCCTGGGTGCTTGTTTATACCATGCTCTGTCCGTTGTAAACTGACCTCTCTTCTCTTCTTCGTGCCTGTATTTCTCCATGCCTGTCCTTATTCCTCTCCCCATATGTGCCCCAATCCGTATATATGGGTGTACTCTCGAATCGGTGCACTTTGCTCGTTGTGCATATTGTGCCAAGTGCATCTCTAGTTCTATCTTCATCCATGACGAGTACACGTACATATTTGAATAACTCTCCCTCTCTGTCTTTTTCACTTGCGGTTTATCGATCGATATGTCTTACTGCGACGAGAGCAATGTCAGGATGAATTTCGAACGTACTCGGCACAGACAGGAGACACGTGTTAAACATTGAGCCCGGTCTTGTTTTGCCCCGAGGACAATTCCTCTCTTCCTTTCGTGCAGTTACGGTCTTGTTAACCCACCAATCGTACAAGGGACAACCAGAGGCCCCAAGACATCGATGTTTTGGGCTCGACGATAAGATTGCCTGGAATCTCGACCAACTACACCGCATCGAAGACTTTTGTACACATACGTGTTAAGTTATCACAACAAAATGAGAGCTTCATCGATCGGGAATCTGCAATGATTATCAGCTGATCCCTTTTCTGGTTCGTTCATTATTTCATTCGGGATTTCGCTTCTCTTCGAAAGTTTTGATTGGAATTAGAGTCAGCAGCTCATTGACTAAACTTTCTTGACTTTTCCGTATAATTGAATAGAATAAGTAAAATGAAGAAAATTTCTTGGAAGATATTCGTTATCATGGTTATTTCGATTTGACCTAATTTCGACATCCGTTTTCTCAACATATTTCGAGTAATTTCTCCTGAAGTACTGTCGTAAAAGCATTTCATCGCTTTAAGCTCTATTGTCATTTTCACGGGAGAAAATTTGAACGGTATCTCTGAGAAAAATTGAACGATAGTTTCTATATAATACAGTCATCTTAGATAATAATCTGTTCGATCTCGTGCATAGAAGTGTACAAAGGTATAATATTGAGGACAAAGTGGAGAGGCCAAGGGCCATGAAGGCGATGGAGCAGAGAAGGGCTTCAAAATATGTACACTAGGTTGCGTCAGTGTGACACGTACGAGGAGAGGAGAGAGAAGGGTGAAAGGAAGAAAGATATGGGAAAGGAGAAACGGATGCTGTACGTCCACCCCCGTCACCCGTTGCCGGTTGTAAAACGAGTGGTTGAACTTTACGGTAGGACTCATCAATATTTACGAGGATGAGCTTCGCGGATCCGATTCGATTCTCGTCGTCTTCGTCGCAAGAGCAGCCCAACGTTCACGATATATCCCCGCCCATCGTTTCCTTCTCCTCTATCTTTGTACGAAAACGTCTGCTGCGAATGTCTACTCTAGTATCAACTACTTCCCTCGTAAAATCCTCAAAGTTTCGATAGTGCGGAAAGAGGAAACGCGGGGGAGGAAAACGATGACGAAGAAAAAGCGTGTGCGATTGATAGCAGATCATAAGAATAAAGATTCAGTTATTGCGGATGTGTATGGGACTTTCTATTTCAATATTGTCGTCCAATGATTCATGACCTCACTGATATTTACTCTTTCAAATGTTCGTTTCGTACAATTCCTTGATATGTATTCAGTGCATCAATTTGACAGTCACTATCTTGTCGTTAAGAAAAAGAGAAAAAAAGAAACAATTGATACTAGAAAATGACAGCAGTTGTCAGTACTGATTGAATTTTGGTTAGTGGAATCTGTATTCAATAAAAATTCAAAAAATGTCTGGTATCGCATCAGAAATTCTCGAAAAGCACCCGTTTCATCCGACCGATCCACCTCATGGTGTACGAAACTTCGATCTCGGAGCTCTTGGCAAAAATCAACAACGAGAACTCAACAAAATCAAGACGAGACAGAGAATAGATAACGAGATGTATCTCAAAGCCCATCCGGAAGTTCGTGGCTGTGTATCCATCATATGCAGGTATAAGCTCGCTTTATTTGCATATCGAATAACTAAGTGTCGGAGGATTGCCAAGCAAGGTTAGAATTATCTGATATTTGATGCGATGAGCACCATCGCTTTGAGTCTGGTTTTAGAATTTCCACCTCGAATGTATCAACAGGTACGTGATGTCGAAGAAACCTGAGCGAGACATTCACAAAATTGTGGGCTCGTTCTTCAACAGGCCACGAGGCGATTTGATTACAGATATTTTGTCCTATTTTGACGAAATCGGTTACTCGGGTCCAGTGGTTGACAAACTAAGAAAACAGATTTCTGAACCAGTCTTGATAACTTATCGAAATTTGTCATCGAAACGGGAAACGTCATCTTCAACGGAGTCGTTGAGTTCTTCGGGATCATTAATTCAATGAGCACGCGGCGATAACATTTAAGGAATGTCTTTGATTCCGGGGATTGTTAAAATTTTCGTGCATTCTGGTGTAAACAGAATTCTAATTTTTCCACCAGAACGGAAATCATCGACCATTTTGGAAATACCGAAAACGTTTAACTCAACTCTCGTGGAGTTATATTTTAGTTTCACAAGGACTTTAAATGAAATGAATAATAGGAGGTATTTAATTTTGGCGTTAACCGTTTGACTTGAAGTGTTTTTCCGTAACTTTTGACAGCCCGAGAGTCTCATGGCAATCCGTTATAGCGACGCGTTTAATGGAAAATGTTAAAAGAGTAGATGATGCAGGCGGTGCAGCCGGTAGTTATAAATGTGTTCATGCAGCGTCCAAGAGGATCAAAGCCGGCGCAAACGAACGAGGAAGAAAGTGAGGACGTGGACCACCTCACGGTAAGAGGTCACGTTGTCGTTGGGTGTAACGCGTAGCGGAAGCTTGGAGTTCGTGTAAAATAACTCGTTCCAGAAGAAATTCAACGAGAGGAGGAGAAAGAGAAGTGGAGAGAATGATAAACGGAAAAAGATATAGAATATATGGTAGTTCTCGTATCTCGCTCTCTTCCTCAAACGGGGAGATCTATCGTGAGCAAGGTGCAGCAGCTTGCGTCGACATAAGATCGGTGAACGGTTTTGCCGAGTGCGGGAGGTCTCAGCGAGTGTTGGCCGCTGAGGCAAACCCAAGAACCTCCATTAATAACTCGCAATATGGCACTCTGTAACCGAGTCGCTATGAATCCTCGGTAAATTCGCGTAAATAGTACTTTATACGATGTATAATACATAACTAGGGCTGAGCATCCATCAATTCAACGCAACCACATACGTATATCAGAACTTTGATTCATTAGTCTGTTTATAAATGTTCTGAATTAACAACGATAAGCGAACAGCTATAATCGTGATTTAGGTGTCGAACTGATTAATATTATATTCAATGTATTTACAATTTGCAATAAATTGAATGCTATTCGGTCCAATATTCAAAATTGTATTGAATGGTTGATTTTAAACGAAAGGATCTATTCGTTTTGATGCTTGAAAAAATGTAAATAGATTAGAAAATTTAATAAACAAATAAAAAGCTTAAGGTTTATAATAATGTCTCAATGAAATTGTGAGATTTTTTATAACGATTTCAATATCAAATTGAGTGTGATCGATCTTTAGCAATAATTATTTGTCTTTAAACCCAAAAGCATTTATGACAGTGACAGGCACGTTATGTCAGCTTGACATAAATCGAGTATAATGGAAACAAATTTGTCTTGACCCACATACGAATTCTTGCAAGAAGTAATTCAATTTTGACGATACTCGCCAGTTCGAAGAATTGACGATTGAAAGAACGAAGAAAAGTACGAACTAGTAGCAATTATTCTTGTTCGAATATTGTAACGCGCCTGGAGAAAAGTTTATCTTGATTCCCATTACGTTTGAGACTTGGATTAATTGAACAATTATTCTACATCGTATTGAAGGTGTAACATTATCCCCATGGGATCGTTTTGCGGTAAACTTCATTCCTCGAGGAGTGTATGAAACGTATATAGTTATAAGAACGTGGGTTGCCGACTATAAAAGACTGCATTGGTGCGTGGGCACCAAAGTAGCGATCGAGCATATCTGACTGCGACATACAAGAAAATAATATGTCTATAGATATTGATGTTCTGCAGTAAAATATATACTTTTGGCCAACGTGTGTGACTGGCGCGTCAGATAACGGAAAGAAATTTCGTACGAGAGGTCGAATTCGAGTTGTCGATAAATTCTCGCGTATTTTTGCTATGTGTACTCACTCAAATGTGTGTGTGAGTGTGCATGAGTGCGTAAGTGTGTGAAAACCACTATAAATTATGCCAGCAGGTTTGGAGAAAAAATCATCGCGTTTCAGGCGCTTGATATATATATATAAAACTCTGTCATTTATATACATGCCTATATGTTCGGAAAATAAAGAAAGAGTAGGAGAGTTAGCAAGAAATGAAACTGGTGTGAGTCCCGGTGTATTTGGTAACACGTGGTAAAACGTCCGAAGCCAGCACGGGCTGGAAATATGGATTAGGCGATATTAAGTAATAACGGCAAGGGGGTATATATGGGGGGAAGCGAAAAGGGAGGGGGGTGTCAGGGACACGGTTCCAGATGGTCAAAAATATGAGAAGTTTGCATGGTGCTGTGGGTGAATGCGCGTGGTATAAAGTCACGGATATATAACGAAGTGACCCTGCTTGCACCCTCACCAAAAACAGCCTTCAACCGACGAGTACTAATAACTTTTTAGAGAGGGGCCAGAGATTCATACGCGTCCCGAAAGACTCAATGGAAACTTTATTCCATAACAGTCGTGCCATCGATGTCAATTGATTTGCCATAAATTCACGCGTAAAGCACCGTCATAAAGATTTGACTTATTTACATTTAAATATAAATCTTAGCTCTGGGTTTAGGGGAAGAAACAACATCACGGGCAGCAGCATTCTTTTTGGAAAAAACTCATTCTTAAATCCCGGATTGATGTACTCATTTTGAAAATTTCTTTGTATAATTTTATACATTTTTTTTCTCTCGAAAACTGTGCGTTCTCGGCAATCAAATTCTCAAGGATTTTGACTGAATATAGAAAAGTAGAATTGATGGTACAATGTCCGTCGATTTATCTAATGAGGATTGTCATCTCAATCCTGTTACTAAATTATCTACCACATCAAAATTATTCTAGCGAATCATTTTTTATATGCAGACAATCAATTACTATTTGTAATTCAATTGCTTCCTCTGCGTTTGGTGATTTTTCTATTTTCTCCATGTTATTCCTTTTTTCTTGCTGGCTTGAGGGAAAATTAAGAAAAATCCTCGTTATATATTCTATAAGACCGGAAAGAGCGCAGGAAAAAGCTCAGCAAGTTACATCGTACAAATGTGTACCGGATCCTCTCAATTTACAACATTAATCTAGTGGTACTTTCCGACACAGCGGTGGTCTCTAGATAGTCTAGGATCGAGAGCAGCCTCGAGAGATTTTTTATTGTGCCAAGGTATAATCGTCTAATGTCGTTTTCACGGTGGGAGGTCCTCGCGCGATTTAAACGAATAATCATTGTTAGAGTGAACTTCGTGCGTGCTCTGGGCTTTTATTCACTTGATATGAATTCGTTTGATAATTCTGTTTTCTTTTTCTCCCAATGAATTCGACCAAAGTATTCAAGCATTTCAAAACATTGAGAAAGAAAAATCCATTTATCTCGTGAATAAATGACGAAATTAACAAAAATCAAAACACGCAACAAATTATCTGATGCATTAAAATCTCAAGTTTATTCACGATTTCCGTATCGTCATTGCAAATATATTGAAGTAAGTTAAAGAAACATGATAAATCGAACGAACATGATATTTTTTTCAAAAAATCTGTCTTTTTCGATTTTATTTCAGTGTCATTTGTTATCTCACGATTTCGTACGATACTTCGATTGATCGTTATAACATTTTTATATGTGTTTTATTCTACAAAATAAATTCTCGAAAGATTATTCACGACATGGATGTCTACACGGTGCATACACGCCCATTCGCAGACTCTTTATCTCAGTCTCTCTTTGTATCTCTCTGTTGGACACCTTGCAGAAGCAGCTCTGAGAGACGCATCGTAACTCATTCACTTTGAATAATCGTTATTTCTATACTCGTCTGTTTATGTTGTACGTTAAGTAGATACGCGCCAACTTGTCGTCGTATTCGTCGTTTGATCAGATGAAGAAACGCGTTTCCATGAGCCACGAGGTGGAGTGTATGTTGAATAAGTATATGAGTACCTTCGTCTTACCTGAACGAGCTGTAATACATTTATACATCGTCGCGGGGCGACATCCGATAGAAATATAAATGTACACCATGTCCACAAAGTCATGCATCAAACGAAGTGAAAATCACAAACGTTTTTCTTTCTTTTTTGTTTCCATAAAATACTGCAAAAACATTTACAGTATTAGCTGGAAAAATTTCTCGAAAAGCACATGAAACAATTCGAATGTGAATATTTTCAATTATGCCCTAATTTATCCATCTAATCAAATCGTTTCCCTAAGCTCCGTGGCTGAGTAATTGGTTTTTGTCTGATTTTCGAGAGAAATATAAAATATCCACAACTAATAGGTTGCTAAACGCATTTCGTTTGAGAAGAACATTGATCAACACCACTGTCATGCCTTACTTTGCGGACACCTTTTATATGAGAGCAGAAGCGAGAAGAGATGAAGGGCAAGAGAATAAGCATTGCTCTTACCGGTCAGCATACAACGCAGTTGTTGCCGATACATATATAGGAGCTATTACTCGTTCATTATTCACGTGTGAACACGCCTCCCATGAAAAACATCTGGTACTCGCGCACTTGTTAATGAGCAAAGATGAGGAGGGAGGTTAGTGAATAGACTACGAAAGAGGGTGGTCCATTTCAAAGGATTAAATACCAGTCTAATCCCTCGACTGAATTCTCATCATTCTTATCTCGATGGATGAAACGCATTCAATGTTTTTCTGCGCCCGTTTTTCTTTTTTTTTTTACAATGCTTGTAAACACACTTACTCGGCTTAGGCATTAATTATTTGAAAACAGCTGTCATTTTTTCGTTCAGCGTTTTTGTGTCGGAAGAAGCTCGTGTCTTTCGAATATCGAGACGTGGTGATGGTGTTTGAGTTTGAGAGCAAAACGATGAAGAAAATAAGTAGAAACGAAGAGACTTGGTAATTGGGGCATTTATGGCTAGTTTGAATGATTGAAATTGCAGCTGTGAATGTCACGTGTTGTGTCATACTGATTATTTTAGTGAAAGTATATTCATTTTTTCACATGGGATTACTTTGAACCTTTGAAGTGTACAATCGGGTCTAGCAGACCCTCACAGCCCTTGCAGTTTCCATGTGATTTAGGGGAAGCAAATAATTTAAGATCAGAAGCGGCACAAAGAAAACCTCGAAACTAGGTGTAAATTAATGTGACGAATCTAAAACATTTTTATACTAGTTTCACAATCATTCGAACGAGCTCATTGAAATTTGTAATTTGTTATGAATCTCTGCTGAAAAAATCTCGGGAACTCCGAAACTCAGTGACAAAAGTTTTCAATGTCTTATCCAATGTAACATAAATACTTTGGTCAGCTATAAAATTTACGAGCAGTGAGCATCGTGTTGTTTTCTCGCAACACGAGCTCCAAGAGTTTATATCGCGAGATCGTGTCAGAGTCTCATTCTCTCGTTGATCGAACGCGTTATGTCATTTAATTTATGACTCCAAGAGATAAAAAAAGATACAAGGAGAGAGTGACTGAAGTCAAATGTTCAAGCAGGAGACATCGAAAGGGTCCATTTGGTGTACGGACACGCTGGTTATATATATAACCAGGGTCCATAACAGAAGTAATCCAGCACGAGAAATGTAACCTCGTTATTCCCAGTGCTTTACAGTTCCGTAAAATTTCCGCACTCTGTTACGATTCTCACGGGTCTTCACCTTTTCTCTCTATATTCTTCGAAACAGTACGTATGATACGGTCTTTTTTTCGTTACTGAATCAATTGGATCCTAAATAAAATCTCCGATAATCTCGAAATTGATTTCAAGTGCAATATCGAATGTTCTTGTATAAAAAACTATGTGCAGGCCTGAAATTGTCGCAAAAGATTTTTCACATGAAAAATTCACGACAAGAATCGGAAAAGTGGGCGGAAAAGAGATTTTTTTTACCAAAATGGATTTTTATCAAAACGTCAACATCCGCTAATGAAAAAACGCGGACCATGAATCATGTTGGATTTAATTTCGATGTGACCGTAGCAACGTTTCCGTCGAAGTGAAAAATATTTAGCATTTTAACACTTATCAGTAATGTGACAAAAAGCTTGTCGTTAAAATGTCGGTTTCTCTAATGTAAATAAGAACGTTTACAATTCCCAGGATATAGATAGAGAATTTATTCGATAAACGATTAATTAATCTTGTAATTAATCGTTCGAATCCTATCTTACGTGCTGCCCGCGCGTTAATATATCTTGCGAATAAAATCACAGATACACTGATACATATAGGGTATATTTTTGTATATATTTCAATGACTTTGTGAGGCATGTGAAAGTACAGAAACAGGAGTGCAAGTAACAGAAGCGTGTAGAGGGAGAAGAGTCGAGGCTCTCCAAGCGAGATCTACATTTAAATTACGAGCTTAGTCTTAATACGGTGGCGCGCACATTACACGCGAGATACATTCACCAGGACCGAGCGAGAGTGGTAGGTCGCTACCAGCAACTGTCGCAGATTTATATGGTCCCAGAGAACATTTACGTCGTGGATAGCCGCCGGTTGTCTTGCGACAAAAGCAGTGAATAAAATGTATATTTATACATATATATATATATATATATATCTATGTGTGTGTAGTGAAATAGATAAAACATTAATCCTGATCTGTAATTATTGATTTATTATCTCTCGATATAATAAAAAGACTGCTGAGCTCGAAAAGACTTCGAAATACACTTCCTAATTGAAAATTCTACGTTACGTATATATTTGTGTACGTGTTGTATGTATAACAGTCGATTTTCGACGCTTCTCGAAAATGTCAGAGACAGCAAAGACACCGTAAATTTTCTCGCTTTGTTGCATCCACGGGATTCCTTCTACTCCTATGCCTAACCTAATTACGAATGTTTGCCTTAGGCTTCACAGCGCTATACGTAATTATGAGGTTCCCGTGTGTCCTGTCCTAAGTCAACTGTAGGGCCTGAAGCAAGTCTATATATATCACAAGGGAAAATGCAGGGTGAACGACGCGGTCCCGAGTCGCTTCTCAACGATTGCTGAGGAAAAATATTTTTTCAGGACCCGAGACGTCGATCACGTATCGCCTAAGGGCACGAAAAACGAGGGTTATCGACCAGTTTTATTGTTGTCATTCGTTAAACGTCTAATATGAAGATGAAAAAGTTTTCTAAGGGCTGCAAATAAATGACAGTCATAGTAATCGTGTTTCCACCGTGCCAAGGCTCTGTATATTGTGAAAAACTGTTTATCGGAAAGTTTTTTGTTTGTTTGATGATTGACAGATTGACTTTGAAACTCTTATCTATTTGCAAAATACCGAATTCACTATTTTTTTGATAGCGGAGTTTGCCGAAATTTTATTGCGAGTTGCAAATTGAAAGGGAAGTTATGATACAGGTATCGACACACATACACGACATAATCATCCCTCCGGAGCCTGCAGATTGGTACAAGCGTGGGGTGTATGTAGATGCGGGATGCACATTTAATCCACGAGGGGATTTCCGAGTCTAAGCCATGTAAGCACTTTCAAAGAGTTAGGTGGGCAACCCCCCCGGCTAGGAAAATTTAAGGGGGAAAACTGAGAGAGCGGAGGGCACATGGACCGATCATAAACCGAGGATGTGTACGAGAGAATACTATTACGAGATAGGAAGAAGGTTGAAGCTACTGCCCGGAGCAACTGTGATTCGCGACGAAGGCAAAACTGGTCACAACCCTCCTACGGTTGGTAAGTGTACTATGTATCTCGCTATTTATATAGTTAGATATACATACACAGACATTTAGCAAACAAAACGGCGTCCCACGACTTGCTTTTACATATTAAATTGTGGGGATTACGACCTTTTTTGCCAGTAGTTGATACAAGTTGTCGGTAGTGCTAAAGAATGGCATCCCGACTCGCGCAAACCGAATGAGCGGCTTATTTTCTCTATGGATAGCGAGAGAAAGCAAGGGAGAGAGAGAGAGAGAGAGAGAGGAAGAGAGAGAATGGAGGATGAATGTGTGCACAGTGGCTCATTTCACGGCGGACCACCTGAGCGCGCAGGGGGCCCAATGTTTGAACAACTCGTAAGGGAGAATCATTCCTTCGTGTCTCTTTTTTCTCTTCATTGTTTGAATCGTACTCTATTCTCTATAGACCAAAAAGAAAAAGAGATAGAGCAAACGAAAACGACAAATAAAGGAAATAAAGAACGAAATTAGATCGACACAAAATAAAGACAAAACTATTTAAGACACGGTAATGGAGTTACTTTATGGTCGTGTTTCCTTTATCTTTATTGAAGAACGCCATGGGCCTCGGTTCAATTTTATTTGGTGAAGTAACAGGAGAACAAATTTATAATTCGAGGAATCCGCTCGGGGTATGAATGTTCGTGGCAAGTTTCCGTTCAATTGCGCTCAAGCGAACACCCGAGAATATGGATATTATAGTTGTGTGCGATACGAGGTATCGGTATTGTCGCTTGTTTATCTATATATCCATACATCGCTATGATCAAACCTATCGCCACCACGTGTGATACACCATGAGCAGCACCAGAAGCGCGTTAATATGCCATTAAATCAAAGTTAAACGGGAGACTGCACACATCAGATGCACGAGAGGGAGGTGAGCTCGTTCGGTGCAGAGATATTCCGATATTTGGTGAATATCTACGCACGATGATCATCGTTTTGCGAACAGAAGCGAGATATTGTTCGAAATGTCTCTGTCACACTCTTGGAAAGATATGAAAATTGCGCATCCACCCCTCGGGGTACGAGAGAGAGGGAGAGATGTGATAGTGAAAATGTATCTGATAGATTAGTGTTGTGGAGAACGTTAATTGATAATGCAACGGGTTGTCCTACCGTGTTTCTCTCTCCCTCTCTCTCTCTCTCTCTCTCTCTCTCTCTCTCTCTCTCTCTCTCTCTCTCTCTCTCTCTCTCTCTCTCTCTCTCTCCCTCGTTCTCTTTAACTCGAAATTCACGGTACAATATAGACGGACGGAAAGTTTTTGAATAGAATTATGAAAATATTTTGAAACAATTTTAAATGCCATGTCGCAGGCAAAGTTTTTTATCTGTAAAGTTAGACCGAGTTTTCCAAGGAAATCTTTTTTCAATCAGAATCTTCAGACGAGTACTTGAGCTGCATAGTTTTTTGTTGTTGTTAATCTTTGTTCGATTTACACTTTCCAGCGCGTATTCACAGTTTAATGGTTCGTTTCTCAACACTTGAACTATATGAGCCTCGACGACGTCCATTTCCTTGCAAGGGTTTTCGTTCACGACCAAAATTGCATGGATTGCTGGTATGTATAAGCGAGCGAGCATAATCAGCGGGCCAGTGAAAACAATAACAGTGAGGCGATAGTAAGATTGGAAAATTAGGAGACAAAAAGTATTAAATCTTCATGATTCCTTGGAATCAATTAAATTTAATTCATGCTAGTGTTGCAATTAAATCCATGAATGCTAGTCAAATAAATCTACTGCCATTGCACTTGCGTCAAAAATTCACCATTGCCAAAATATTCTCCGATCTCCTGGTAGTTTCGATCTCCAGGAGAGCAGAATGATGCAAGGAACTGTAAAGAAAATAAACAAGAGGAAATGGAGAAAGATTCAGTTTTTTTCTAGGGTATTCGCGGGAGCAGAGGCCGAAGTTCTTGATTTTTATAATGCCGTAGAAATAAAATGGTCCGCACACACTGGCGGAAAAAGAACGGAAGGGAGAACAAAAATAGATGAAAAGTTCATCCCCTCACGGCAGTGTTATTATCTGACCGGATCAAGAAAAGAAAATGATCGATAACGATTGTGGAAATGTGGAAGTAAAGTATTCGATTGAAAAAATATGATTATTCTTAGTAGGCGTGGCATTCCCGTCGCTCTTCTTTTAAACATATGTGCGGCTATGAGGTAGGAAACGTTAGACAATGCTCGTCAAAACTTTATGCCAGATATGGAAGCACGTGAAGAAATAAAAACGAGAGTACACGTTTGAAGAACAAAGTGGTATGGAGGCTCTAGAGCTGGCATGTGTGATTTATGAATGGCTGTGAGCTCGCTATTTCGCGAACGATTAATTATGCTGAATATAGGCTGTTGCGAACGCCCAGAGAGATCGTCGTGGAGAGATACGAATGTAGGAAAAAAAGGGTTGTCCACGCTACCGGGGCTAGATTTCGCTGAAGGATTTTACATTCTTGTTACACTTCGCCATATCTGGAGCGTTCGTCATTATGAAATGGCCAAGAGAAAAATAAAAATAAATAATATGATGTCAAAACCTTAGTGTGAATACCTGATTTCGTAATGTCGCCGTGGCCCGGAAAATATCCTTGTCCTCTATCATTTTGCCTCGAATTCTTTATGCAGATGACAGACATTTGACGAATTTTGAGAACGGAAGTACGAGACGATGCATCGCTCACTCCAGTCCATCCGACTTCCGGCAAAACTGTTGCCTGGAAAATTGCGCTTGTCCGGTTTAGCTGCATTTTCCGTGTCTCTCAGTGTCTTTCTTCCACTTCACTCGTTCCTCACCTCGCTCGGGGGTGATGAACGAGGAATAGAATAGGGAGAATGGTGGCAGTAACGCGTAGTCCTTTTGCCACTCTAGGGCCGTTGGAACCCCGTTGGGTTCCGGATCCGCTCGTCAACGGATCCTGGAACGGACCACTTCATCTCTCTCTCTCTCTCTCTCTCTCTCTACTCGCGTCTCGTTCCATCTTCTGCTCAGCTCCCGTGGTTTGCTTCCGTCTATGCAAATACCGTTAACCCCGCGTCGTTGAGTTTTGGGTCAGTATATGCGTCGCACATATACTACATCCTTCGTGTACTACATCTTCTGCCCATCCACAGCGTCCTGGCCTTCAACATCCCTGCGGAATATACACTTGAGATATTTTTATTTCATCATCACTCACACGGAATAACGAATGTGGATGTTTTCATTCGCAGGAACTATGAGTTTTATTGTCATAGATAAAAAAACTCAATTCGGCAATGATTTATAAGTAAATTATGTACTGAATATTTTTTGACTGCTGTATTTATCACAATTTTTTTTCAATAAATAAAATGGTATGGTTAAACGGACGATGTTCGTTGGCGCTGCATGATTAAAATAATTTTTTTTTTTAATTCCCGAATGATGATGCTGAGTGTTAAAAAAAACCATGAAACTTGTTGCCTTATTCGATTTCTCTCTCTCTCTCTCTCTCTCTCTCTCTCTCTCTTAGTCTCTCTTTCTACTTGTCACGAACTTAATTTCAATCTCAGCTGTTTCAAAGACTCCAGACTGCCCCACTTTCACGATCACTTTGTTCGAGTATTAGCAACATCCTGTTTCATTTTCCAAGCTGTTGCATCGTTCAAATGCTCCGTCCCATTGCCGCTAATTGCAGCGCAAGACTTCCTGAAAAGTTTTTATCTCGAGAGACGTGTGCGAAGAGGGTAAGAACGAATACCAAAACTCAAATCGCTCGTCACCGATGACGAGTCGGGTCAGTTGGTCGTGTCACGTGCCACTTTTACTTGGTTTTCAATTTCGTCAAGAAGAAGGGAGCGTTTTTGAGGACTTTTACTGCCCAGAGGAGGGACGAGGGGCACGTGCGAGCCTTTTATTTTTCAGGAAACAGTCCAAGATGTTTTTCCAGACACCACTCAGCATGAAACTTAAGTAATAAATTCTTTCTTGTTACGTACTAAATAAAAACAAATAAACACATGCGTTGGTACGGAATCAATAGATACATTTGCTATGTTGAATATTTATCGTCCGCTAAAAAAAAAAAGAAAATGAAGTGCTGTCAGTACACTTGTAATCCTCAGACAAACACACAATCCTTAGTGCACTTCAGATTCCAATATTCTTCGTTTTTACGTGAGATCCATTGGAATATCTGCACGACCATTTTCAAACCACGGCGTTACCGCTCGGTCTATGCACGCTTTTCAAACTCCGAGAGTGTATTTTACGCTGTTGTATGCAGCGAAAAGGAAAAAATGAGGAAAGAGGAAAGAATGGAAATGAAGAGAGGTACAGGCTACGAAGAATATACTGGTGAGCCGGATACACAAGGACACAAAAATCAGTGAGCTTATCGCGTGAGGGGGCCTTAGGGGTGACAAAATATTTGCACAGTTCTCGAGAGAGAAAGAGAGAGGGTACTGTGAGAGGACGGATTATACCGCCACTTCAAAGATCCTCCGGGTTTCGGTGTCTCGCACCCTCTTGTACTTCATCGAGCTCTCTATCTCCTTTCTCTCCTTCTCTTCCTCTCTGTTATGTTGAGAGAAGTCTCAGGCACCTGTCGACCGCGTGTTGGACCCTCTCCGAGTTCGAATAAACTTTTCGTGTGCTGGACAAACGACGAGTAACGTCGTTTTCTCGTTTGCACTCGCAAATGTATATCTATACCTGAGACACGTGAACATATCTCGATATTTGTCATCGACAACGAGAGACCAACAGAGACTTCCCGGTATCGCAATTTCGTACCGCTCGTGCAAGGTCGTAAAAAAATATCCCTCATCTTCTACGAGGAATAATAAAGAAGACGTGAGAGAAATGCGAATTGTACGGTAAACGTAAAGAAAATTTTTTGTCCGTAGTTTACTCAGCTTTTGTCAGCAGTTTTTTGGCCAAGGTATTTTTCAATTAGGCTTACATCGTAAAATGAGATTGGCCAACTCGATGTCTTTTCACGTTCGTGCTTGGGTTAGATGCACAAATGAAAATACCTCGAACTGGAACGGACGCGAAAAAACAAAAATTTGTTTTGTTTTTTTTTTTTCAAACTATCAAGTTTGATTATGATTGGATTAACAACTAAAAGAAATTATTGGCTATCCATTAAGAAGTTCTCATAACTTTTTCAATGCGCGTTAATTTAAAAAATCGTAGAAAAAGAAGAGAAACATGTTAATCATTACAAATAACATTGAAATCAATTGAAAGCTGAGTATCCACGTTGCTATGAATAAAAAAAAAAAAAAAAAAATTGCGATTAGTTTTATTAGAAAGATGGTGAACGTTTCATATATCGTTAAATAAAGTGTATAACTGCGAATAGTTTTTTAAACCGTGGTGAGTTTGACCATGTATTTCCCGTCTGGGTGCCACGATGTTTTTTCATCTTATAGAGCGGGTAACGCATAACGGTAACTTTGAACGCGTACTAAACTCTTTAACGAACCGATATTTCGCAATTTAATCCGCCCGGCGTCTCTATTCAATCGCGAAATTTGTTTTTTCAATGATTTTTTTTCTGCGATCGCAAAGGATCGTGTTGGGGTAAAGAAAGAGAAAGAGAGAGAGAGAGAGCGGGAGAGAAAGAGTAGGGTCAGAGTACTTTAAGAGTTTGCGAGAGCGTGTGTGGATGGCTTGAAAAAGCGTTATCCTCGTAATATGCGAAGCGTTAAACAGGCAAATCCAAGCTGGGAAAACTAAAACTTAAATCCCCTGGAGGGTCACGTCTTCGTGGTAGGCCCATCTTATATCCTTCGGTCTTTGCTTCTCGAAGGCTTCTTCTCGTTTAGCCCATCGTTGAGAACGCGTATAGTCTCGAAAGTTTCGAAGCGCGTACGTTTAGTATTCAAACCAAGCAAAAATCCATGGGCAGTCGCTTTTGCTCTCGCGTTCGGGGATGAGGTAAGAGAAAAAAAGAGTCGGAGGAGCAAGGATGAGGGTGCCGAGCAAGTATCGCAAACCGCAGGTTCAAGTTAACAACCCCATCGCGTATCGCTCTCGGTGTCTCGTGAGTGTATACGTGTGTGCGCACTTGTGTGATATTCTCTCTCAGCCCATTATGGCGATTCTCTTTTCAAACTGCAAGGTGCTTCTATCGTACAACTTTGTGAAAAACTGCGAATGTACCATCCCCTTTTCAAGCTCCTACACGCGGTACGTTATGTATTTTCTTTTTTTCTTTTTTTTTTTTAAGTATTCTCCCCATATTTTTTTATGCCTTATGGCATCGTTTCTTTTTATCTCATTCTGTTTATTCTCAATTCCTACTTTTTTTTTTACAACCCCGTCATCGTCGTGCTTCGAGGAAAATGAAAGTCTGGATAAAGTCTATCGTTTACGAACGACTGTCGCGGGCCTCGTGTGAAAATCCGTTGAAGAGGAAAATCTTACCACCTCTCATACATTTACACATAAAACCAAGCATATACTTAAATACAAATGTAGAAAAAAAATGTATATAACGTAGTTTTTTTTTTTCCTTACAATTTCATTCACTTCAGTGTACTGCTATACTGATGCTTTTTCTGTAAACCAGTCTGTTGCTTCTGCTCATAGGACCCGGGGTGTAAGAAGCTTACGGTTGCTGGGGATCTTCTAAGCTCGCACAGCAAATACGTGCTTTCTATTCACGCATGACAGCGGGTGTCCAAACACCGACGCCTACTTTGGTCTCGTTCTACATTGGACCTCGAGTGTACATCGATATAGTGTGCTTCTCGAAGGTGTAAATTGTGGGGGGATATCCTGAGGATCATTGATCACAATATATATTTTTATTTATTTTTTCCTTCTCATTCTATTCTATTCTCGAGGCCACAGCTTCAATGCGATTGACACCCCCGTAGTTTCGGTTGCATTTACAGGTACTCTCCTTGGTATCGTGTAACAGATTCTCTTTCATTAAACTTGAGGCTACACATTGAGCCACTGTGAAAATACGAGGAGGAAAAAGATACACTGGAAATAAGCCAGTGGTTTGGGACTCTTGACGAAACTATTTGCTTTGACAAACACTCTGAAATCATGTTGATTTTGTTTATTTTCTGTTGTCACAGGGAATATAACGAATGCAGTGCATCCTGCATGAATAGCATTTTGCATGTCATACAACAAAAGGTTTTCAATATTTTCAATACTGATTTTTCCGTATAAATGGAAAATATTCATCGACGAAATGCCGGTAGGAACTGTCATTATATTTTTGCGATGAAGCGCCGAACATGCTAAGTGTTTTTTCCAACTCGTGCGCTCTGCTACAGATTTTCTAAATTATTTCGTGAAACGTTTGGAGAAGAAAAACAGTATGTGATCAATTCAAATGATTGTCTAAGAGCGATTACAACTTTTTGTATTCAGTTTGAACTTTTTTTTTTCATCTGTCCAACGGTTATATTATCGTTAGTTTGAGAGAAGATCTGGACAATGTTTTGAAGGGCAGGATTATGGTGCTGCTATAGTTTTCCATCGATGCATGGAAAAACGAGTGTGTCAGAATGGTTATTCATTGATACTTTATGCAGCGTCTGTGACCTAGTCGACGCTACGAATGATATAAGGGGCACATCTGTTCGAACGTTTTTGGGATATTCTCCTACGGGGTAGCGGAGGACCTCGACAACGCAGGGATGAAGTTTTTTTTCACATGGAGAATAAAGAGAGTCGAGTGACTAGGATTCACGGGCTATTTTATTGCCGGTATCGATCATTCATTTATGCAATAAAACATGACTGCCTCATTTTTCAAATAATTACGATCTTATGGTTTCTCGTGACCCAGGATCTTCGGATTTTTATCGATGTTGATGTAAAATCATGATAAAAGCAGGGATTATACAAATGTTCGAATCAATAATTATTTGTTCGAACGAATAATTAGGTTGTAAACACGTGTATGTAGGATGGACAGATTGATAACTGCGGACGAAATATCTTGAAAAGTCTAGTTGCCTGCCAACCTCGATATTTCAATGAAATCGTTGGAATTAACGAGATTGCATTATAAATTCTTTGTGTCAGTGGGCGGCGAATATCTCGTTTATCTTCAACGAACTATGCGCGTTAACGGACCACATCGAAGGGTGCAACGTGTGTGCAACTTCGCACAACAAAATTGTGTATGTAACACAACGCTCGACGTGCTTTGCGCACATTGTAAAATGTCTCGCCCTCGTGATTCGTTGCTTGGTTATTTACGATCAATCGAATAGCAACGTTGAACACGCGCTTTTATGAAGTGTAAAGTAATCTATTCAATCTTTTTCCCCTACCGATATGCTCCACCCCCTGCTCCTTCATTGATCCTCAACTCTCTCGCTCTTTCGCCATTTAACTCCGACACGCACAATTAATTTACTCGTGTACACGCATCATCATTTCAAAACCGGAAATAAAGATCTAACTGGAATACGAAACAATCGTAATAATGAAATCTTACCAAAATTCTTGTATAACGAAGATTTATTGTTGAAAATCTGTTTTGTGACTCGATTAAAAGGCAACAACGTAATTCCGTGAAAATTAATGGAAATTGATGACTGTGGATTTTCGAAGAAAAGGAATAAAAGTTCAAAGGTGAAACTTATATTTGGTGAGGATCGTGTAGTTATTCTGTGAATTACCCGCACCTAACGCGAGAGTGATTTATTGGAGAAGTGGAAGAAACTCCGAAGATGGCTCAACACTCAAGTTTATTTCTTTCTGTGAAGTAGCTAAGAATCTTTTTTTCAATTTTACTTCCAATTTTTATAAGAAACTGTGAGGGAACGTAAGTCTCACGCATGCACTTTGAATCCCTCTCGTCACATACTCTAGTGATCCAGTCGAAGATCACAAAACACAACGTTTCATAGAAAATCTTCCATGCGTGGGGAAGATTCTTTCTCTCTATTTATTGTCTCGCTCTCACACGCTTTTCTTTCTCATTCAAATAGTGCTCGCTCACCCTCGTTTTGAAATACTTTTATGGGGGTCCATTGTTAGACCGTAGAAGAGCTTCTGATGCAGTTACCGCACATAAGAGAGCAAAGGCGAAAACCAGACCATACACGAAATGTATACCAACACGCTCAACGAGTTTGCCTCGCTGTATTTGTGTGTAACGTTGCGGTGAACCAGGTCTTTTCGAAATTTCAGTGAGAGTCACTTTAAACACGATTTTAATGATGCACGAACGGGACAAAAGGTGCTCGATTCGTGCGTATAGCCTACTGCGCGGATAGGAGTGAGCGCGTCCCTTTTTATTCTGAATGGTCTCCTGATTAGGTGGTTTTCGAGACCGGACGATTTGTTACGGCCTCGACAATGGATTCGTAATGCGATAAATGTTACATGCTCGTAGTGTCCTTTTCATTGCAGTCATAAATGATAGAGCACGTGCATCTTATCTCTTGACAATTTATTTCGAAGAAACCAGTATATAACGAAAAAAAATTAGTCCCATTAAATGATCGAGATTTCATAAAGCGAAGAATTATAAATTATTCGATTCAAAACTGAAAAAAAACCTGCTCAATGTTTTTCTCGCCTTTCCTTTCAAATTCGACATCAAGTTAATCAACAAAAACAAACCAATAAATCAGGGACATCAATACAAAGTGAGGACTTAGAATCATTCATCACGAATTTCAATCACACACCATCACCAATGATAAATGAAACGAAACTGACGAAGATGTTGCCAATAACTCGAGAGAGAAGTCATTATTAAAAATCACGAAACTAAGGAAGAAAAATCAGACATTTCCATAAACAACGAATTTTATCAATTAAGTCACTTTTAACGAGAGATCAAAACGTAATACATAATGCGGCTATAACGAGGCACGGGTGAGAGATTAAAAACGCGTAAACTATCCGTTGCTGTATAGAAACAGAGGGTAATTCAACCGTTAATTTAGACGAGAATAGCTCGTTGCACTCGCTGGATCAATTACAAATTTATAGTCTATAGCCTGTACAAAGAATAAATGGTAGGCGATCCACATATGTATGAACGCGCATGTCCATAGAAGTACTGATACGTAGAATAAATACAGTGTATAAAACCGATTTAACTTCGTCGACTCACGCTGGCTTTGTTTATTAATCACCGGTCGTTGCCTTTTGTTTTTTCTCGCTGGCTATCGATCCTCGGAACGAGATAAGTGTGCATATGTGCGAGCAAACGTGGATGGCATTAGCATTTTATATACGCAGATGGCCCTTGGGCAATTCGTACATGTCTTAGATGTATATTCGTATGCGTATGTAAATATGTGTATAATAAATGTGTGCGCGTGTGTGTGTATGCATTGAAGCCATGTGGACTTTTGGACCCAGTGCAAAACGATAGAATCATTCAACAAAACGGGACTCTTCTCTGCGTATTAGTTCTGGTGCACCTTGCCATTCGGCACACATACACAAACACAACGTGCCGTCAAGTTCATTGTTCTTTGTGCCTGATTGTACGCAGCTTTCTGCTTTTTATTCTGTCAACTTCATCAAGGGCTCAGAATATAAAACAAATTGTACATCTGACTTTCATTAGTACCATCGAAACGTTAATTGACACCTTGTTTTCCGATGGTTTGTTAAATTTAAAAAATGAACTTGGAATTTTGAGGGCAAAATATAAATGAAATATGAGAGTTAATTAGTGAAATGCAAACTCTCCGAAATGGTGAGCAGAAAATTTTATTAATAAATGCTATTATTCTCAGGTTGGACGAGTGTTCCGAGTAATTAGTGAAAATAGCAGAGAGGAGATTTGTTCCGTACCGTTATTTCGGGATCATGCTGTGAACGTACTTTCGCTCATCATTATATGTTGAAGAGAAATCCATATCCACACATACAAAGTATTATACCTTGATCCCTCATTCTCTATCATCGTTCTCGGCCCACCCTACAGTCGCCACAATGGCACAATGTATCCATACTCCGTATGAAAACAGATTTACGGGGTATCGGATAAGCCGTCGATGGGGAAACGAAGAGACATTGTCGGTTGAGGAGAGATGATTTTTCGTGAGTGCACCACGTGGTCCCGTGTGTGGGGTATGGGCATGTATTCATATGGTTGCGGAGTTTAGGACAAGCATTTTTTTGAAGAAAGAAAAATTTAGTTGAAATAAGCAGACGGCAGAGAGCGAGAAATGGAAAGAATTTTGAGGGAAAATCGAATGGTAAAGACACGGTTTAGCGAGTTGCGGTGTCTAATTCCGTGAGATACGAACATTACAGACGTGGCGATGGAACAAAACCATGTTCACCTGTTGTGCTGACTGAGCCTTGTGAAGGCGAAAGTACCTGTAGACGAAATTCATATTGACTTATTACAAATAGAAAGACGTAACTCAAGGTTTTTAGCTACTGAGCTAAGACTGAATAACGTCCCTTTCGTCTGCTATCTAGCTATACATTTGATACGGAATATGGAGATCCTCCTGTACATCGTCCAAGTAAACTGTCGGCTAGCTGGTTGGAGTGTTGGGTCGGAACGAAAGCGAAATTGCGAGGGGCCACGTAGCCCGTTTATGCCTCCGAATCCATAGGAACGTCTCGTACGTGACGAGTTTCGCGAATGCAATCCATTCGATCGAGTTCGCTATCTCTCGCCTTGGAGCATTCTATCGCAAGATGCTAATTTCATTCTCATTCTACGATGTGAACCAGAAGGGAAAGAGAGTCTGGTCTTATCAGCGAGCCGAAATCGGATGGCAACCGAAGGTATGATAAAAGAAAGAAACATCGATGGAAATGTGCAAAAGGCAAAAGCCAAAACGTAGCAAGGTTGGACGAGGGAGGGTGAAAGAGGGTGAAAGAAATCGAGTCCCTTGGACGTAATGAATATTTGATTCATCCATGAAAAATCCCTTGTATACTCATATGGTACATGTAAACGTAGCAAAATTGGATAATATTAGAAGATCCATCAAAGCTAATAAATATTATCATCATATTTGTGGAATAGAGGGACTTGGGTTGAATTGAACAGAAAAGGGATCACGACAATCAATTTACGAGGGGTTTCCATCGAATCCACTGCCTCGAATTGCTATTGTGATACTTAGCAAAATGGGCGGGTGCCCGTTTCCACGCAGTTCTCTGTTATGGCACATATATGCAGTTAATGTATATTAGGCGAGTATATGGGTGTGTAACATATCAGTAAGACCTAATCGACTTGATACCATGCATGTGTATGAAGAAACAGAAAATAGAGTGGGAGTGCGAGAGAGAAGATGTTATGATCGAGGGATGTATAAGGTATTTATACGGTAACTCGATAGTCATGTCGAGTCTAGATGAACGAGAGCTAGGCATGGGGGATGCATGAGAGATGCACGCGCGAAAAGCGCTTCAGCCTGTTCCCTGCAGGGCGTTTATATACACAAGAGATGAATCGGGGGAGACCAACAGATTTCTCCCTCTCTCTGTCTCTCTCTTTACTTCACTCTCGCGTGGCACGTTCCGCCCCATGCAGCTGCCACACTACAAAAACAGTTGACATCTGTAAATCCATACCAGTATGTATATGACTATACACACTGGTACTAACTCTATACGTATATATAGATATTTAGTTTACTCTCGCTTTATCTCGGTCTCCCGCTCTTTAGCTGGTTCTTCCTGCTATCCATACTTTCTATATCCCTCGAATCTTTCCTAAACGCTGGCCACAAGGGATCACCCCCGGCAAGACCCGGAAAGTCGAGATTATACTCAGCGCGCATAGACCCCTTGCTCAGCAACGTACACTACAGAATTGCCAATTGTTGCTGTGCCAGTCTCGTCTTACCCTAAAAATCCCTCGTTACACAATCCTCGCTGCTGTAACAGATCATCTTGTAAAATATACGGAGATTCCTGGAATCAGCTAAAAAATTTCAGCCGATGAAAGATCAGCGAATTAAATGATATGGGGAAAACTGTGGCTTTATCTCGACTACAGGCTTCTAGTGTTTATTCAACTCCCTTCTAATTCAGCAGGGTTCCTAATTAATAAAACTTTATGGACTAAAAAAGAAAAAGGTTACGTACTGTCGTGAATTTTCTGTCATCATGGACAATCGTTGTGTATTGGATTTAGAATTTTTCCATCAAGATAGTATCCTTCGATTTTTGTATTGATTTTTTGGAATTTACCGATTTTGATTCGGAAATATTGACATTCCGGAATAGGGGCGAATATCTCATTTCAGAATTCAAACTATCGCGGAATATCAAAGGAACTAATGCTTGTTTGTATGGAGTAAAAGGAGACTGCCCTATCTTGAAGTTAGAGGGTGAAGTAATGACTCCCCGGTGTATTAATTGTATGTGTATATATCGTAGAATGAAGTTTTGAATTTGGTTGGGGCTCGGGTTGGGGTGTAGAGCAGAGACGGGGATATCTCGGCTTGACATGAGGCTGATGTGAATGCCGTGCGTGAGAGTTGGCCGACTGGTTTTTGACAGGTACAGGCGGAAGTACACGCGGCAATGGCTTGTAACGTCACGATATCAAGAGAGCCTGCAAATTTGAGCCTGAGGTACATGGGGAGACAATTGGCAATTGGTTATTGCGTGCGCGTTAAGATAATTAAATTCGATCGTTTGTGAACGATGGGTGGGTTGAACGCGGAGGGAATTTGATGCAGAGGACAGTCAGTGCGCCGCGCATTGAAGAAGGGTTCGCCAAGAACTGCTCGTGTATCAAGCGCGAATATTTCTTTGATATTCGATGACTACACGAGAAATTGGTTAGGAAACACGAGAAACAAAAGCTGATAACGCTGGTCGGTTGTAAAATCCGCAATTTGATATTTAATTAGCGGTAAAATGCCACGTCACTGACAAGTTTTTGAGGGAGTTGTTGCCTAGAGTACACTCCATACAATATTCGCCGAATTAAATAGATCAGTCCTGTCTCGAGAGTTTGTTATTACACGAGACGAAAGAGCGAGTGAAGCAGAAATGTTAAAGTTTTAATTCATGCAGATGAAGGGAGGGAAAGAGGTATATTGAAGAGTGAAGAGTGTCAGAAAATTGAGAACATAAAACAGAAAGGTAGAGGAATACTTGTATTTAAAAAAGCTTCAGGCTCGTGGTCAAGACACGAAGCAATTACACAAATTCGTATACACTTTCGGCCGACTGGGTTGAAACACCGGTATTGTGTTTCAAACTGATTCGTAGGTATCCTCCTAAGTAAAATCATTGAAATATTGCTCCACTGATATTTTCAAAGAACAAATTAGTCTTCACCGTTTGACGCTCGTGTTACGAATTGCTCGAGGATTGTGTTTCTATAAGCTCGATGTATGGAGACTCTCACTTTTCAGAGAGCATGTAGACATTTTAGAGAGGCGAAATTTAGTTGGGCATTTTGTCCGTCTCTCAGAGATGGAATGATCTGAACCAGATGTCGCCAAGGCAACGAGGGAAAGACGAACCGGTCATTTGTATAACACTATTTTGCGTGGGTGGTATGCGACTGTATTTTGATCTCAAAACTTGTCAGCAGTTTTTGGATCGAGGTCATCGGAGACATTTTATCGTTCTTCTCAACGAGAAAGATTTTTACATCGTCACTTATCCTATCACTTTGGACAATCCAATGGATTTTGGAATGTAAATTTTTCGACTCGTCGTATCGATTCGTAGTTTCATTTTATAGAATATTGCGAATCGCACATTGCAAGGACGATTTATAAAACTTATCCGGTATGGCACTGACTCGATAGGAAATGATGGTCACTCGTTGGTACCCGCTAAAATATTCCTACATCCCTAGCCCTATTTCCTGGAAGAATGAGAAAATCTCTGTTCACTCGTACTTGCCCAATGAGACGAGAGGAAAATCGTACAACTCACTGTATGAGTTCAATATTCGTGTCTAGCATATAAAAATGCTGCTGGACTTCCGTCCGGTCCGTGAAGTTTTTGCAAAAATAGAATGAAACAGACGAAACCCGGAACAAACTTTTGCAAAGGGGTGAAAGGTGTGTCAGTGCCAGTTGCGGAGAGCGTTAATGCAGTTGAACGAAAAAAAAAATTGCAGTTTCGTGGAGTTGGCGAAGAGTTAAACGTCACCGTCAAGCACGGCCAACCTCCGCTATATCAAGGTGGCGTTAAATTAGAGAAATACCGAGATAAATGAATGTTGATTTCATTAAAATATTCAGTTGACTGGAATTTAATCACATTCTCTAAGTTAACCGGATGGATTCAATCGAATTGGTAAAAGCCTCGTGATGGTGACCTAATTTATGTTTCGTAAACATTTAAAAAGAAACAAAGAACGAATACGTAAGAATTCGTATATTTTTTTGGACTTGGAAACTGCAAAATTATTTGCTTAAACCTAAGAGAATGTTGTAGTTCGGCGTGGGAGTAAATTCTTCTGTTGGTGCAAAAGATAAGATTTTCTTTATTTTTTATATAAATTGGTTATAATCCGGGGATTGTGCATACTTTGGAAGAGCTCAGCTAGAGAATGAGGTTGACTACCCGAAAGGGATTTGCAGCGAAAAATCAGGTCATCCCGAGTTGAAGAGGGAGGAGGGAGGAAAATGGGAGGATCTTTCCGCCGCTTGGCTCGTTGAATTTTCCAAACTCGAAGGATAACGAGGCAGAGAGCGTCTGTGTATGAAAGAATTTTCCGGTTGCAAGAGGCACGCGCTGCTCCAGAGAGTTGCTCAGGATTTCGAGTACGTTACATACTTCTACACAAGAATATTACCTCTCACGAAAAATCCTCCTCGACCCTCTGAGAAATGGAATTTAGTTTGAGATTTTCTGAGCTCGAAGCGTCATTTGATGTTTTTTTTTCCTCCGTAGTGGCATGCACACAAGCAAACCGCGAAAACTCACACACGTAAGACGGATAATATTCGTGGCTAAACCGTGGGGAATTGAAAAACTTTCGTCTATTTCATTCATTGGGTTTTTGTGAACGACAAAATGTAAAAAAAAATTAAATGACGTAAGGTGAAATGAGAAGGTATGCCAGCGATGCTCTTCAGCTCGCAGAGTCAATCTTGGGAATATGTAAATGTCCTTCAAGGCCGTTTAGGTTCACTAAGCTTTTGCCTTCGTGATGGGTTACATTTTCCAAGAGGTGCATCGTCGACGACTCTGGACGACATTCACGTGTTATACAGAAGATTCACAGTGCTAGGATTGAATGGCATAAAAATATGTAACTTTATGTGAATCTTTCAACTCGTCTGTCAGTCCTCTTATCCTTTTCACCCTTGCACCCTTTAATTCCTCTGCCTTACGGACCATTGAACCGTAAGAATCAGTTCTCACTTGAATGCTCGATTACGGGAATACCGCCGATCGTTTATTACTTTCAATATAAAAAAATAATCTAAAGAACCAATATTACCAGTTGCTAGAAAAAGAAAAATAGTAAAAAAACAAAAAAGTTACACTGCAATTTTAACGAATGAGAAACAAAAACACGGAACCGAGAAAGGTTTAAAAGAAATGACAAATAAAAAGTATAGCAAGTTCGGTCTGCACCCTGCAGGGAGCATTTCAATTCGAGGAGAAAACTCGTTGCTCTTTGTTTTGTGAGTCTTTGCGAGAAAATCGAGACGAACATCTTGACGCTGAGGTTCGTTACTGGCTACCATCTTTTTTCCTCAGACGCGTTGAGACTTTACAGAGTTGAAATAAGAAACGTGCGCTAGACGATGATGACGCAAGAGGGTGTGAGGGTCAACGGCAAAAAGTCCGAGCGTCGTAAAGTGAAGCACAGGACGAAACTGCGAATGGGCAGTGGAATACACGAGTCCAGTTGCAGTAGCAATCGAACCTTTGAATTCGGGATCCCGATCACGTAGGTCGTCGTGATTTTCAATTAACGAAAGGAGTTTGACCATTGGACACTCCTGACTCTTTCTGGCACAGACGCAAACTTGTGGCAAGATTATATACAGGTAATCCCTTCGCTTTGCGGATACTTCTTGGTTGACACGTAGCAATAGGAAGGTTGGCATAAAATCAACAAGCTTCAGACACATTCGGTTGAAACAAGAAAACGAAAACAAAAGAAACAATTTAAACCCCAATAAAACGAACAAAAATTGTTCTATCCGGATATAAACTATAATTAGCTAAACCGTCTTACAACGGTTCATCAGAAATTCAATGAAGTTCAAAGTAAGTTGAAAAATTGAATGAAATCCCATACTCAATTATCATTTAATGCAATTTGATTGAAAACTATCTCCGAAATTTGTGTGTTTTGAGGGTAAAAATGCATATTTAGAAGAAGAAAAAAATACACTGCCCCAGTATGACCCACATTTTGCTACTACGTATGACAGCCCTTATATCTATAATTACGATCTACGTATTGAATTGATAAATCGTTCTTGCGTTGAAACGAGAAAAAATATAGATAAAAATAGTTTGGTCGAAAGAGGAAAAAAATAGCAACGTAACGAGGTCCTTGAAATCTACTTATAGAACATGTATTCGCAGCGATATAACCTCTCGTCGGGTTTATATATGGAAATTATAATAGCGCGATAATTGATCGTGGCGTGCACTGGGCCACTTTAACGTCCCACGCGTCCAACGAGCTAACCTGCAGCTCGAACTGCACCCTGTGTAAATTCGTCATCGCAACTATACTTTGGTAAACTCTGGAGGTGTGTTGTATATCAGAAGACTGTAGTTCTCTTCCTTTTTCCCTCTTTTTCCCTCGAGCTCTCTATCTCCCGTTTGAAAGTTGGGGACGGCGATCGATAGTCTCGCATCAACGAGTTACGAGTTGATTCCGGACTCATATACTGACCACTGAATTAATCAAGGCTCAAACATAAAGGCAGTCAAGGATTAAAGCCGAAATTGCATATAAATTAGCACTATAATTCTATAGGTTTCCGAGCAATTCCCAGTGCGAATTATATCGTTCACCGTATATTGCCCTCGTACGAAAATATATGCTTGTATATTTTTGTCAAGCTTCCGGTATTTACTGAGGGAAGTTTGCAATTGTTTGATCAGTCGGTCTATTTCCGGTTCTATAGGAACGAATGATGGGAGAAGAGAGCGACGGAGAGAGAGAAAGAAGAGGGACAAAACAGAGAAATTCCTGCTTCGCCCTCATTCATCTTTTTCGCTCCCTCCCTCTCTCTCTCTCTCTCTCTCTCTCTCTCTCTCTCTCTCTCTCTGTTTAGCTGCTGCTGTTACTGCTGAGTTCGCTTCTGGTCCTATTCATGATTTCCATGTATCCTGGATATGGTACACTACATCATTTGGCTCTACGAAGCTACATAATACCGTACGGTCAGTGTAATTTTCCTGCACGAGTTTTGCATGTACTCGCATCGTAGAATTCTTCAACACAATATCCCCGTTCTATACACAAATTATTTTCAATAAATGCATTTACTATGTGTGTGTTTTGTACACACGGTTACTTTATTGTTCGTGTAACGAATACAATACTCATGCATCAATATTCCTACGTTCGGATTCGGGGGTTCGTTAGGCTACCTCTAATGATTCTGGTGCCCGGTAAAATCGCGAACTCATCTCACAAAACCTCGATGCGAATATGAGTTTTGTAAAATTGCACTCCCTCGCTGATATTGGCTTTTTTTTTATCTCATCCGGTTTCAACGAATTCGTAATATGAGAATTTTATCCGTACGAATGAATTTATGAAAATCATGTTACGTGGAAAACCAGATGGCAACGAAATAGCATATTGTGCTTGTGTAAATACGGTATTAAGGTGGTTCGAGGCGCGTTACCTGTTAAGGCTTCAAGGCTTTTCAACTCTATTATGCGCATTCGCCATTTTTACAATTCGAGTAATTAAACGATCGACCATTCAATTCGGATGTTTCTCAGAATATTCCTCGAAAATTTCGATATGACGTGCATTATTATTCGCGGCTTAATAAGTTATTTGGTAAATGCTATAAAGTACATTTGCGGGACACATTCTATGATCACGGACCAAATTAAATTATAGCTTGTAGTATTCGACATTTTGCAGGAATGCAGTCATAATAATACAAACTCGTAATAAGGTATAAATGTGCATTGTAATAAAATTCGAGGCACACGAAACGAACGACAAGTTGACAATGTTATTTCGCACGAATTCAATTTATCACGTTTTGTTATCATTATTTTGGACATATTTTCCCGTGCGAACAATTAGATGGACTTCATTTTCAGTATTAACGCTAAAGCGTATTTCAGATGTAAACTGAGAGTTTATTCCACGAGCGCGGAGTACACAGTGAGAGAAAACAAACTCGAGATATGCAAGACCCCAGGGAACCAGTTGGAATTTCCGGTAAAGCGCGGCTGTTATTAAACGCGGAGTATAATAGTAGGTAAATTATTTTATTTTAACCCGTGCGTGTACCTTGGTTGCTTCCGTATTATTCCGAACGAAATCAAGAGAGGATCGTTCCGAAATGAAAATAACTTCATAGTGTTACGCGGACGAATTTCAATTTTACACCGGTGCTATTTGAACAAACCGAACAAAAACATGTGTTCATTTTTTTTTTGATGGTTTTTGAATTCTGAGCATTAAAAATATGCTATTGGGATGAGAGTTAAATTGAAAGGACACAAGGACATTATTTGTTTATCTAAATTCTCGTGGAAATTGCAATGAGCGTTGAAGTTACATTTGTCTACAAAGGGAAATCTGTAGCGTCCAGAAATTGAGAAAATGATATAGCAAAAGCTGAGGAGAATGACTAAAACACGAAACTCAAGTGCGGAAAGATTCTTGAAGGGGGCTGTATCGACGACAGGAATAATAAATGTCGACCATGTGAAACGATAGGCGTCTGTCTAATGTTTAAATGCAACGGCAAAGAGCAACAAGGAACGAAAGAAGAAAAACTGTAAAAGCCTAAAAAGAGGCTGCATAACTTTGAAGAATCGAAAAAGTCGAGGGCAACATGTTTCTGGCTGGAACTATAGTTCTCCACATTTGTTTCTCTCTCTCACTCTCTTTCCCCCCTCCCCTCCTCTCTTCTTCTGTTTCTCTTTTTGTCGTAAACGAGGAGAGAAATACTCGAACGAACGGCTGCCCGCCGTAATAAATAAAGGGACAACCACTTATCCGTCTTCGAATATAACTTGGATGCTCTCCAAAAACCGTGACTATCGAACACCCGGCTCTATTTCTTTCTCTTTCCTGCCTCCGTAAAAGCTTGAAAAACCGACATGTATATATTGCTGTTTTAGAGTGCAAGGCGAGCCGTCCTCTTAATCCCAAAACGTGCTTTAATAGCGACAGAGACGAAAGCTACGAATATTAGTTCGAGTCACATAGAGAATGAGAGAAATGCGCGTAGCTGTCTCGAAAGAAAGTGCATCAGCCGAGAGATCTTTGAGGATGAGTCTCCGTTAATTGTAAACCCTGTGAATAATGCGCTTTGATGCGAATACATTCTAATAGCGAATTATTATTTAAATATAAATCCTCAAAGAGTGAACTTTCATTTTGCCTTTGCGAATGCACGAGATACACGATGGAAAAATCTGTCTAATGCGCGAATATGGATCGCTCTAAAATAAATACAAAAAAGTATAGAGTCGAGTTGACGAAAAAAATAAAAATAAAAGAAGAAAAAAAATTGACAGGAGCACATTCAAAATGAAATCGTAGGAGAGAAACAGTAGACCGTGAACATGGAGTTCTGGCTATTCGCCACGGTCAATAGCCTGCCGGTTTGCCACACAGTTGACATGTGAATCTCTCATCGCTCCTCCGTTACTAATATATAGATATAAAAAACGAAAGTTTCGTACAAACAAAGTGGCGCATCGTTCGCACAATTTAAAGCTAAAAATAGGGTGACTTACGCCATTTTGTTTGCTAGAACTATGTATAGTATATTTGTATGCAGATCTACACTGTATACGGATGTTATCGGACACTATTCTCCGCAACAATGCGTGCGAAATCATGAAGCGTAAGCTATATATTTGCCCGAGTAAAAATTGTACCGCGCGGGGCCACAGCTCGCGTGGCTTTGCCATCTGTAACCAGCATATATATTTATATAGATCAATACATGTATAAAAGCGTACGATGTTGATACCCCTATTGTACACTATTTCCTCGATTCACGGCATTGGAATATCTCACTCTTCGTAAAAGAGTTTTGTTACTGTGAAACACGCTCGCGACCTATTCTCGCGTAATTGCTTGACAAGCCAATTTGTCGTTGACACATTGGATCTCAAATCGCTCGCTATTGCTATACTGAAGAAAAAAAAACCGTGTGATACATTTTTAAGAATAAAATTCGTTTGGGTCGAGTATTTTTTGCGTCGAAATAATTAAAAATTTATTGATATTCCACTCGGCTGTCTCTTTTCATTTTTTGGGCTCTCGCTGATATTTTTCAATTTGAAGACGATAAATGTTCTGGTGGTTTTACATTCAAAGTCCGCGTTTTTTTTGCCCAATCTGTTTGATAAATTACAAATTGTTTTCCAATGAATTTTTTTTCGATACGTGATAATAAGAGAATACTTGGAAAACACCAGGAAATTTATTTTTACAGTTATGAAAAATTTTACTCCCGGGGCAGAAAAAAAAAAGTGTATCAACTTTTTTCTATTTAATTATTTCTCCGGAGTACCGTGAGCGTGATTCGGTCGTGAACGAAATAAATTGGGAGCAAACTTGTCGATTGCATCAAAGATTGTGAGGTCAACGAGCCTGTCGAAGTGAGCGTGACCGTCCGATATAAATTTCAATGCGAATACATCCGAATATACAAATGCAGGCTAATAAATTCGTAGGTGATTTCAAGCGTGCGATGCAAACAGGCGTGGCATCATGATACCAAAAATTTCATGACATTTATACGAGTTCGCGGAAATTCGAACGAAACTATAGGACAACTAGGGCTTTGGAACTCGAAAGAGTTTCGATCGATTGAACGTTCGAGACCGGGCAATGTGTATACGGCAAAAACCATTCCAGTCAAAAATATATACACTACAACGGAGGTGTACTCTATTCAACAAACTCATACATGTACGTATAGACACTCAATATAAATCTGTACATTTATGTATATAGAGGAAAGATACTCGAACCGTATACTACTGCCGGATGCATGGAAGATTGATTCCCACTGGATCTCTCGACGCTCGATCGAACACGCTTTTGCAATCGGAATCGACAGTTTTGTTTGTTTACTCGTCTTTTTTCTTTCATTCTCGCCTACAAGGCATTTCAACTAGAGCGTCAAAGATTTACAAAAAAAAAAAAAAAAAATAAAAACAAAACAAGAGAAAAAAACGTAACAGGTTCGAATGGTTTTTTGGCCAAAAGGTTAGTTGTCGTGAGCTTGGGATGGATAATCAAGAGCGATACAAAACGTCAGGGTTATCGTGAATTGTTACTTATTGTAGTTGGAGCAAATGTCATTAATCTACGAAAAACAAGAGAGTCTTAAAATAAAAGAAGTTCTTCCATAATAAAGAAATGAAATTTGACAAAATTGGTTAATAGACGCTGTTGCAGTCCATTGGGCCATTGAAAATAGCAATGTTTCGAAGAAGTCACTCTTATTAGAAAGAATAATTCGACGTATAAGATTGGAACATTGCACGAATGACTCGCTGCTAACCACGCCAATATTACGGTTTATCGCGTGGTATTAACGCAATTATTCACGGATCTGTGATACTGATCGCTTTCTCTTGTACACTGGGAGCTTCGTTCATGAATAGGTATTCCATGTCGAGCATAAATGCAGGATATACGCTATGTTTTCCATCAAATTATAGGGATTACGATAATTATACATTATAGGCAGAAAGTCACTATAGACGCACGCTTGATTATATGTATTGAGAGCGAGCTTTACTCGTGAATAGACGTCGGTATGCATGGTTCGTGTGTATAAATTGCAATGTGTACACATTGCAATAAGTGCCTTAGTGAATACATTTGGTAAAAGAGGCACGAGCATATTTTGTCGATGGAAACGAAAGTGACGCGACGAATAAGAGAAAGAAAGAGGGAGAAAGGCTATTCATCGAAGATTCAACAGTGCATATCATTATCTAAGATAACAAGAGATACTTAGCGGAAGTATACTCTAAAACTATAATATTGAATGTCAACGTCCCCTTCCACTCAGTCTAGTTTCCGAAACGTGCTCTTCCCTAATCTCTAGGATTCTCTTCGTAGACAAAACACGATTAGGACAGCACGCAAGATTTTGAGAGGGAGAGAATACGAGCCTGAGGCGAAATACACAGAAACGAGTCATCAGGAGTGCATTGCAAGTCTTTGGATTCGTGCACACTTGCCTGCAATAAAATTCCACCCTTGGGCCCAAGTTTTCCTTTAAGTTTGTAGGCACGTGTGCTAACTTCAATATTTTACTCGTACACAATTGACCGTGAAACGATATAACTGTAAGAGAAATGCGAACGACACGAGAAGAAAAAATCGAAACAAGGTCAAGTGATGAAACTGCATTTTGTATTGGACGAATTGAGCATGATTGAAACGTTGCACATGTGCGAAAGAGAAAGAATCCTCACGGGTGAGATTTTGAGCTGAAAATATATAGATCGCCGGAAAATATACAACATTTGAAGGGAGCGAGAAATAAAACCAAGAGAAACGGAGAGAATGCAACGCCCCTCGTTGCATATTCCATGAGTTCGCGCAAAATCTTCTATATGACGTAAAACTATTTTCAACAGGATTAACAAGTGCCACACAAACGGATACGTTCAAGCGCGAACATAAATGTGCATATAGAACGAGTAGCGTGTAATTTGAGGACGCGGCTGCACGGGTAATCGGTGTAAAACTCTAAATAATTTCTGTCTGGTTCCACGCCTCGGTAGGCTCGTCCTTAATATTATGAACATTTTATCATATCTGTGAGCAAATACTCAAAAAAATGTCTTGTGCTCTCTTCGTCTTTCTCTTGACATCGCTGTCTGCTGTGAATTATCAGTTTTGCCGGACAGCGTTGAACCAAAAGTTGGTCAAGTGCGCTGTCAACCCAAACGTTTCCATTTCTGTATACACATTCATCACCGAGGCATATTTACGCACATAGAAATATACGTCGAGGCAAATGATTGGCAGATGGTACTTTGGAAAGCTATGAAATAACATTGAAGCAGGCAGACTGGACACAGAGCAGAGCTCATCGGACATGATACTGAGTACAATTTACACGCAAGAGTTCTCATATGCTTCATAATATGTCTGTACATTTCGTGTATATACGACATAACAGAGTATCTACAACACAGAGGTGCGAAATTTTGGACAGAGCGGTGCAGTGTCCTATCAAGTCACATACCAAGCCCTCGGGCACCTCGCACTCAACCGCTCGAACCTACCGTCCATATCCGGTCAACGAGGAGCTTTAACTTGTAGTAACAAATTGATGCAATCAAGGACACCCGAGAATCACATTGGTTTCGACGTACACATGTGTTCGTGTGTAAATATACGTATAAGCTGGAAAGCGAGTCAAACGTGACGGGGAAAACGGTCGCGGCTACAGTTACACTCGCTTTTAAGCAATGTAGATATGTATGTATTTATGTGCGTAATGTGTGGATAGTTTGCCAAACTGACGCCGGTAGCTCAACTAGATCGCATGCCCGATGATATCGTCCACAATAGCGAGAGCTGCACTGCGCTTTAACTACGAGCATGAGTCTGTTTGACGCTCGGTTACAAAATCGGCTCATGTGATAGGCCTGCATCAAGGGGCTCTCCATAGACTTTGGCCGTATCATTAAAAAATCAGCGACGTCCTAGAGCCCGAATTGCCATAACGGGGGAAAAATATACGAGTGGAAAGAAAAGAATATTCAGAGCGTTCGGCAGTGAATTGAGGAAAAGCTAAGTTTGCTCTTGTGAGCAAATTCGTGAGAAAAGGGATTTTAGTCAATTGCAATTATTCAACGAGTTGGAGATAACGGATCCACGTTTATTTTGTTCTTGACTAGGGTTCAGGATCCTGGCGAATCTCTGCAGGTTTTTTGACCCTCGAGTTTTCTCTTAACCGCTTGTTGATTATATTCTTTGCATAGGATTACAAAAACGACGGCTGCGTGCGGGCAAAAAAAAAAGAAGAAATGTGAAAACATTGTAGATCGAAGCAGGGTTTGTGGTGTAGCCTCTAGTCCCTATATAGCGTTTAGAATCCGTGAATGTCGGGACCGCGAGGCCCTCAAAGCGTTAAAACAACAGGCGTGTGTGTACGTGACACAAAGAAAGCTTCCACTGAACGGACCTCCGTGCTGCTCGCACGCTCTTTCTCATCTCCCTCCCTCTCTCTCGCTTTTTATCTCTCTCACATCCGTGTGTATCTTGCATGGAGAGAATCCTGCGATCACTCCCTCTGTTTTTTCACCGGAGATTCTCCTTTTTCAGCCTCTCTTTCGTCTTTTTATTCGGTTCGCATCGCTTTCAAACTTTTTGCCCCTCGTTGGTCTGCCTGCCTTACGAGATGACGAGTCTCGTCGTCCTCCCCGCCCGCCCCTCCCCGCGAAATGTCGCTTTTTTTCTTTCCATTTTCGTTGCTTTTTATCCTTCTACATACATATTCACATATATAGTCAGGCCTGTAACTGGATATAGCTCGTGTATAAACCCCGAGGATTCACTCGGCGTAATGGAGTCCCCGTGTTATTTCAAGATGCTAAGGCTTTTGCTCGCTCATCCCCCGCATCTCCGCGTCGTTCGCTTCTATACGCGACTTCTGTAGCATTAAAAGAATCTTACCGAATTCCACGTTTCCGGGAAGAATGTTTGACCGAATTTCACCTTCGCTAAATATTCCCTAATTTCGTTAACGAATACCCAAAAGAATTTTACTTCTACTTCTTTTTTGTTTTTCTTCTCCCTCATTCATTCTTGTGAAAAATGACGCCTGAAGAAACGTTTTCCTCTTAGTTTTGGTTTCCAACGATAACCCGCCAACTCCGCTACCCTGCTCTACCAAGACTCTTAATTACCGTCAAGGGGTTTCAAAGGGTCTCGAGGTTTTAAGTACGTACTCGCAACTCTGTACCTTCAGGTGAGCTGTGCAGTACCGTTGCTCTCGCCTCACTCTAGAAGTTTTGGTCCTTCATATCTGGTCGTCGTCGTGTTTCACTGCTGATGCTCACACTTCCATCCGATTTTCGCCCGAGATGAATTTGCGAAAGTTCATTAGCACGTTTTAGTGATTTTGGCTGGTGCGCTACATGGGCTGCGTCTGAGGTTTGAATCCCTTTGGGAGACCATGGGTTATAATCTTCCCAAGGAGATAACAAAGGAACCTACAAGACAAAAGTAATCAAGTTTCGAAATATATGTAACGAAGAACATTGTGAATGTGTGGCGACAAAGGAAATAACAATTTTGTAAAATCTACGTGTGATATCAATACACCATTGTGTAGAAACTACCAAGCGATTAGAATTTTACTTTCGGCAACTCTGTAAGCTTTTCGGAAACAGCATGATATGGTTCTGTTTTGTAAATCATTAAACGAATCTCGCAGAGTTAAATTGAGTCCGTTTGAAAGAACAAGTATTTGTAGAAACGTTAAATGATAAGACATACTCACCCTGATGTGTGATGAGTATATGGCGAAGGCACCAGCATATCTCATGCCTAACGATACAAAACTGGAAAATCCAGTGCCCGTAATGCAATCCACTCTGGCATGAAACGAAGAGAGAAAAAGAGGCGAAATAGAAGAGTTGGTTTTCCTCTCGCGCAAACGAAACTTTGCTGCAGCCTGCAATAAACAACCTCTATTAATTTCCCTCCACTTCCTGTATCTCCGTCCAACAGACTCGTCGTCGTTGACATGACAATCATAAATGCCTAACAGCGATCGATAAATGAAAAAATAAAAATAAAAAATAAAAAAACTCGAAAAATCACTCAACTGGAGTTTAAAACGTTGAATATTTCGAGTAGCAGCATAATTTATATGGAATACGTTGGTTCTTTTTAATCTTGACTTTGAACATTTTATGGGATTCTTATTTTCTATCATGAATTTTATTGCTTTTATTATTATCAGTACGCCATGCCGTAACATGATTCGAAGCAGTACTTTTTTATTATTATTATTTTTTTCATTTATTTTTTACTATACACAGCCGTAAAATGAACTCTTTCCTGGTAAAGGGAGGATCCCCAAGGAGATTCTCACGCGATGTAAAGTATCTGGAATTTCTCAGAGGTGATGAACCAGAAAAGAAATAAGGAAGGGTCTGGTTATTTGGAAAAGGGGCTTGTACCTTCGCTTTTAAAATTATTTTAAGAATATACCAATATTTTTTCTCTTTTTCTGTGCTCTGACTCTCGTGTATAGTTTTTCGTCGGAAGTCCCGCGACGCGGCACAGTGAGCTTGTTGTGTCACTCGTAAATATAACCATATAACGATGAAATGGTTTTTCACTCGTCGTCTGAAGCTGTGATTCCAACAGAAGTACAGGGCACATTGAATTTTTTCAATCTGTCATAAGTCCCGAGGGACCGAATAGTCTGTGATCTCAGTGCAAAGTTTAGGCGTTTTGACCCTTATCAAAAAATCTCTCCACTGTACAAATTAATTCAACGTTATTTATTAATATTTAAAATCTCTTGCTATGCACCAACAATTCTAATTTTAATATTCTTGCGTTAACAAATGTCGTACGAATTAACGGAGAACTAACGAGAATAAACGAGAAGTACGGAAGGCATTAAGTCAATGTCATTCGAAAGATTTCATCCAGCAATATGAGTTAAAGATTATGATGCACTCTTTTCAGTCGTTTTTCTTAGTGTGCGTTTCGTTTTTCTTTCCGTGTCATAGTCGAAGCAGCTTATTCATTTCGAGCGAATATTATGATGTCCTTTCACGCTATATTTATCGATAATCGATAAATCTGTGAAAGCTTACTCGGTCGTTCGAGAACGCAGGCACGCATTGGATATGGGAGAAAACCATGAGAGATCATGTTCTGACTAGAGGAAAGTCTGTACGTGAAGAGAAGGACGATCAATCATTCTCTCGATGGACAGAGAGTCTCCGTACAAACTTACTTGGTCGTACAACATCGACGGACAGCGTCTAACCGATAAAAGTTCCAGCAAAGGAGCTGCGTCTTTCGCGCATCACTGTGTACAGTGAACAAACTGCGTGTATGATTTCTCTTCACATCGTAACTGCGCTTCTCGCTTGAACCCCTCGATACTTCTCATTGCGAAGAAGTCGAGCCGAAATGATCGATGCTTTTTTCAATTCGATTCGCAGCCAACGTAGATGTTCAGTTTGTAGAGGCTGAGTCGAACGAGAATGCGACACATATTATTTACTTACTTAAGTAGTCATTTGCATTTATGAAAATGGGAATTATTATCGCTCGTTACGAGCTTTGATAAGGATAGTGCTTTTCCCCGTATACTCGTTAACACTTTTTTTTGTTATTTTAATTTTTGTCAACATTTTCCAGGAAAGCATTCATCTTCATGTTTTCATATACGACAGCACATGATATTTTAATGAAACTTTATACGAAAAAAGAAAAAAAGAAACAGGAAATGAGGAAACTTTACCTCTATTTTATCATTAGCTGTACCAATTGGTTGCAATGTACTGTCAAGTAATAAAAACTACATGCATTTAAAAAAGATTAAACAAATCATATCGTGGGCCTGAAGCATAAGTTGCAAGAGCAATTTTATGAAACATACATTTTTCGCTCTGTAGTTGCGTACGATCTGTTCTCTTAAATATTGGTTTAAAAGATCCTAGTAAAAATCATTGAGTTTTTGAATGCTGAATGTACGCGCAAGCTCGATCGATCGAAATTCCATACCGAGCTCGCATGGATCAGTAGATTCTTGACACAAACATGATCATCCCTGAGGAGAGTGCATTTAAGCGAATCGAAGCACGTAGTGTATAGTGCAAGTATACATCAAGTGGCATATATAAGATCACGTATATAGATCGTCTATCACGCACTGGCGCACCCGGGGATCGCGGGCTAACGAGGCGACCGGCGTTAATCTCGAAGATTACAGAGATCGCACGGTGATCTCTCGCAATGGAAAGCTTCAAGTCTCATCGAACCGGATCGCCTCGTCGTTAATTACATTCGATAGGGCAACAGCGCAGGCAAACTTTCCGCGATCAGTTGGCTAATCGTCAATGGCAGCTAAGCGACGTTACTACAGGGACGCTAACACCGATCGGATGTAATACTAATGAAGCATGATCGAATTATGAAAATAGCTTCGGCCCGGTTAAAAAACATCTGACTTGGCAGACATTTATCGAGCAGTTTCCATTTTTAATTGTCGCCAGTACTTTTTAGTATTTTAGTTATTGCTATTGTCACAGTGACTGATAAAAAATCGATATTTATAAAATATTAGTACACCGTAATCTTAATTTTAATGAATTGAAAAATCGAGTCTACTTTTTTTTCCTCTTATCTTCAGCCGTGGAAATTATTTCGTAAAATCTTTAACAAATACATTATTCGGCGTTCAAAAAATTGTAGACCCGCTATAGAATAATTTTCAGACATTAATTCAGGGTAAGCCTCACATGAATCAGGTTCGTACGATTTAAAAAAACTACAGTTTCAATCAGTAATGATACGATGTAAGGGAACCTGTATAATTTTGCTAATAATTTATTTCCAAACTTGAATTCGATCACTGTCACTATAACCATGACATTCATTGTGTATAACATTCGATATGGGCAACTTTAATGGGAGAAGGTGAATTAGCTCTGTCAAGGGTTATGGTAACAGCGGAATATGTACATACACATATACGACATGACCCTCATAATAACAATGTGCAGCGATGTATAACGAGCGCGAATTCGTGAAGATCCGTGGATGCGACAAATGAGGCAAATTTTCAATAGTGGGAGGCACTGCACGTCCCAATCCTCGTTGTTTCGCAAGAGCCATACCAGTGTCCGTTTTACTGCCTATGAGAGTTAGCACGACCGATGGAGTCATAGGGTACTACGAAATATAATGAGGGAGAAAAATGATAGAGAAAGAGAGAGAGAGAGAGAGAGAGAGAGCGGAGCGAATGGTGAGTATGTGAGAACAGACTTCACGGGCATCTGGCAGCGAGAAGAGCGCTGGAAAAGTTCGACTCTTTGTGATGTTTATTTCACGTGTATATTTTCCGTCGAGGATTTACCGATTCAACGCATTTAGCGAAAAACGAATGAAGGATATGAGAAAGAAAAAAAAGCTACCTGCATAGAAAGCTCACGCGACGTACGTGCGAAGAAACGATATATTCAAAGACCGATCTACCGTTTCCTTCTATTTACGTTTATTCATATATATAGATTGACGATTTTTCTACGAAACGATGAATAAAACGATTAAAATAAGAAAAATATAAATTTATGAGAATTAAATTAAATGAACTGAAACATTGAAGTATCGAAATAACAACGGTATTCATTTGAGAATACGAAAAAAAAGAAAAATGGGTGTGGACGCAAAAATATTTATCGGTCCGGTCTTTACTGGTCAGCTGATTTGATAAAATTAGGAAAAAGAGAAATTTCCGATTTTCTTAAAATTCACGGAAAAAGGCTCGATCTCATTAGTCACTAAAATACAAAAAAAAAAGCCAGCTCTTATCAAGAAGAAAATAATGAGACAGTAAATTAATAATTTCGGGGCCGGAGAGTCCATGATAACTTGGGCGTCTCATTTCTATACCCGCGAACGAAAAAGGGGTAGAGGGGGAACAATTATGGGACGCGATGTTTCGAAGTTTCGATAATGTTATTTCTGGTATAAATAAGAAAAAATAAATGGAAAATAGAATAATGCTATTAATTTGCTAATAAAAATTCAAGGAATAATGTTCACAACTAATCATGTGCAAAAAAAAAGGATACAAAAATGAAAAAATAATCCACGTTCGTTCGGCTCGTGTGCGAGACCGAACGAGAAATGACGCCTGTCGAAACGAAAAATAATATGATGCCATTCGGGACTCGATTTTTCGATGTCCCGAAAACCAGAAAACACTAATCAACTCACCTGTAATTCCTCTCACGATATTGAGCGCCTTCAAATGGTGGAATAAAATATTGCAAGAAGCAAAAATCAAAAAAAGAAACCGAAACGCTCGACCGATCAAAAAACGAAAGTGGGAGGGGGAACGACGCTACTCTTTGTTTTGACAAAAATACACTCTGTTGAACACTAAAGCACTCTTTGCGCTTGTAATGCCCCGCAAAAACGATTTTATTATCAGATCTCACACTAAATGATAAGCTAGAGGTAATGAAAATTACTTATTGGGAAGAAAAATGGAATTGGGGAAAGATCGCGCGGGAGTTCAATGATGGCGACCGAAAACAACGCCTCGCGGACCGCGACTGCAGAAATACGAAAAACGACGCCACGCGCAACGCGACTGCAAAATACGAAAAACGACGCCTCGCGGGACGCGACTGCAAAATACGAAAAACTTACTTTCGCGAAACTTGAAACTCGTCGATTGGCTCGTTCGCTAATGTCCAACAGCAGAATTATAGTTGGCCTTAATGAAGCCTGGTCGAAATAATTAATTGTTACACAAGAAAAAAAGGTTTCATTGCCGAAGGTCACGGTACGTACGCCGAGTCGTAATAAAAAGTGAAGATGGAGGGGAAGCTGTGGTGGCGCCTCCCTGAACTAAAAAGATAACCGCAAGGCATCGCGTCGGTAACTATAAAAAAAGCTCGCCAACTTCATGAAAAAAAAAATAATAATAAAAAAGGGTCAAGTTGGTAGCCACAGCTTGTGTGCCGAGCGTGTGGCGAGAGAAAAAGTTTGTTGATAATTCTGTTAACAATAAAATTGTCACTCAATTTTCTATTGAAATTGGGAGAAAAAATAAAGTGAAAAAACTAGTTAATTATAAACTTTGTGAGTGGTAATTAATCTAAATACAACAAAACCGGAAGCCCTCTCGCGAGCTTCCCGCTGTTTCCGCTGCTTCCGATGTTGGGGGTAACGCTGTTCATCCGCGTGAGTTCACCGACCAATCACAGTCGTTGAATTTTCAAACGGTGTCCGTAACGCGATGAGCGGGGAGGAAACGAAAAAGCGGTTAGTGTGTCGAGCACGGTCGAGCTTGATCTCGGACGGTCCGTGAACGGAGGGGGCGCTGGTCCTCTAACCTCTACCTGTTGTTCAAGAGCTCGCGCCAGGGACTTTCGCAGCGATGGTCTACGGGGATGGCGCGCAACTTCTTGAAAATCTCCGAAGTGCCGTCGAAGTGCGGTCTCGGCGGGGGAGTTCGTCCTTCGAAATCTTTGGAGGACATTCCAAAGTGCTGCTGATGTGCCTCGACGCCGGGTAACGGTGAATTTTTCCTCGGGACGATCAAGATGCTATTCTCGTCCCAAATCCGTAATGTTTATAAAGCTCATGTACCCTTGACTTTACCCTTGGGCTCTTCTTGTCCTTGGACTTCGTAGCGTTCTTTGGTAAGGCAAGATCTTTTCTCACCCCCCCTCCCCCTCACCAGTGAGTTGTTCCAGTTCTCCTTTATTATTCCTCGATGCTTCGACTAGTGAACATTGGGATAATAACAATACGAAAAATGGTTGAAGGAGAGTTGCTGCAGTTGCAGTTCCCGCAGGAAAATTGTTTGTTTTTGATTTAATTGTTGCTGTTTTTACGTTGATTGTTCAAAGAAAGATAAAGCGTCGTTGCAGGAAAATTGGTTATTCCCAAGAAAAAGGATAGCAGAATATTTGTCGGGGCTAGAAATGTTTTTGACTTCATTGTTCTTTTAACTAGCATTGGTCTTTGGAGAAGTGCTCGGTCGTGTTCCGTTTTTTATTTTCTCTCAATATATTGCAGGTGCCGTTACTGCGGCAAGAGGTCCTTGTGATCTTGACGGAGAAAGAACTTCGCTCATTTTCATCCGTCATGGCAGGAGGACGCTTTTTGAAGGAGCGGCTCAAGAGGACAGGGCAAACGACCAAATAACGATGACGATTTACACTATGGAATGCAATACAATGGAGACCGACAATAATGCAAACAGAACAAAGACGACAACTATGGGCGAGCACTGTCATCACAATCTACAAGGTGAGTAGTAACAAATTGTCCAATGTAAGAACATCTATATATGTAAATGAATTTGATATACGTATCGAAGTCGAAGCATAGCTGTTGACGCAATCGTAGATTTTGCGGCACCCTGAACGTCAAGATACGAAAACGTATTTCTTATCACATCGCAACCTGAGTGTACATCCAATGTGTGCATCCACAGACTGCTCAATACCACTTAAGGATCCATAAAGATCATTGATTCCCTTCTACCTTCCAGTTACGATTTTTTTTTTTATTGAAAAGTGAAAAACTTCATAACTTAGGCATTTTAGAAAAACATTTTTTTTCAGCTGACGTAACTTATCTTTAGACGCTCCACACTAAAATTTTAGTATTCCATTTCAAAATGATGACATTTGATTATTTAATATTTTTGCAACACGATCGATTCAGCATCTTTTTTCACTGCAATCGGTTAAGAAGTTAGAGTTCTTCCGATAAAAAAATTTGTTCAGGAAATCATTGATAATATTCATATTTTTATTGGAAGAATGTTGACTTTTTAACCGAATTGATTTTAAAGAGATTCCGCAAGCTTCCCGATTTAAAAAAAATTCTTTTCTCGAATTTCAGAAACTTGACAACATTAGGAAATTTTTATTTTTTCCACAAAATTAAGTAAAAATATATGGTTGATAGAAATAATATTACAAATTTCTGGCACTACTTGGGTATCAGTGCGCGTGAAAACTGTAAACTAGGAGCCTCGAGGCTTTTGCCATATTTTTTGCGTGTTGTATAGAGCAAAGGTTAACAGAATAATGATGCCAAATTATACGGGATTAGCTGAAAAAGGATTTCGAGTGAGTGTTCGTGGCTCGTGAGCAGTGTACTATGAAAAGGTATACTTTGTACGAATTAACAGAATTACTTACAAAGTGAATCTTCAACCTATAAAAATATCCCATGGATATATATTTATATATATATATATCTATCAATACACCCGGAATAAATAGAAATGCAGTATTCACCTAGAGCGTGTTTCTAGCTCGCGAGAATATATTCGCGAGTCGCGTGATACGAGGCGAGAAAGATGTGTTGGAATGGCGTTGGCGGTCGGATGAAATTGCAAGCCAGGGCATCAATTCAAGAACATTGCAACCGCGGCAAAATGTATCGTATATCGTAGTTGTCCTCTTGTTCGTTCTCTCGCCCTTTCATATTGCTCGTCCAGGCTAGGAGAGAGGAAAAGAGGATTCTCTTGTGGAGTACTTCGATAATTTGTGCCCCTTGGCTTGAATTCATTACCTGCTATCGCGCACATTTCCCCTTCGCCACTTGCGCTGAACGCTTCATTCGTTTGACGGTTTTCTGTTCGCTCTCCCTTCCCCCCTGTCTCTCTCTCTCTCTCTCTCTCTCTCTCTCTCTCTCTCTCTCTCTCTCTCTCTCTCTCTCTCTCTCTCTCTCACTCTCTCTTCATCTCTCGCTTGGTCCACTATGAGTTTATTTCGACGAGGGAGATTTTAAAGAGACAGTAAGGGGATAAAAATAGAGTGAACATGAATAAGTGCACTTGGCGATGAGCATATATTCAATTATTCATAACTTAGCGTATTCATATTACCGTCAATCATTACTCGATCAATTGAATGATAAACGTTTATATTTACTTATAACCAAAGATATAAATACGCAGATACGTAGATAAATATATCGGTAGACTGGAATCTGGACGTGTATATTATTATTGTATCGTCACATGAATATAAACATAGCCGATTTTATCGTTATAATATAGCCGTCAACGAGGATGATGCAAGTGCGAAGAAGATACGAGTTTTATATCGAGGGAATGCGACGAGTAAGATAGACTCCATGTGGCTAAAGCGGGGACACATACCAAGAGCATCACGCAGAGCTCTCTTAGTGAAGAAAGTCTCCAAACATGAGCGGAGAAACCCTTTGAAAAATATCGTGTCGGTGTTCTCGTACCACGCACTTCAAATCTTCCTTTGCCTCTTTCTTTCTTGTTCTTTCTTCCTCTGTTTTTTATCTATGCATATATGAAAGTTTACCTAAACCGGCGTGTATATGTATTTACAACGCAGGACACGACGCAGACGCGAATGAAAGAGGCTTATGAAATTTTAAAAACTGATGCAGTGACGAACGCATCGAATATTGCGTAAGATCGGAGACAAATGCATCACAGAATTCGAAAAATAGAGTGAGAATTATTACTCAGGGGATTGCAGAAATAATTCCATCCGTGTGCAATTGATATTAAATCTTTTTGACAGGCAATTATACTAAGTTTATAAATACGCATTGATACAGATCAGTGCATGTGTGGTTAAAAATACGGAAATCGAGGCTGCCTTTATTTGATGTGGAAGTACATGGCGATGCGTGTCATTGCGCAGCATCCGTAATATCCCAACCCCATGACCGCAGGAACCTAATATAAAACGTGAAAACCAGTCTCTGCGCTTCGCCGTTTAAAATCTCGTGATGCACAGTCTGTCTCGAATACGTTTTATTATTATTCCAGCCGCGGGAACCCTTAGATCAACAAAATAGAGATATTCAAGAAAGAAAAAATAGAAAGAAGGAGGGAGAACAGAGAGACAGAGAGAAAGTGAGCTCTCCTAACTAGGGGAATCGAGCTCGAGGTGTGGAATTTCTTTTGATGCCGTTAATAGAATTTTCATATCGAGCACTCGACATGACGGGCTTATCCATCTACCATGCTTCCCCTTTCTAGTTGCCACCTGTGCCGGACGTCGACACCCACACTTTCTTTTTTTTTCGTTCCTCGCAACAGGAAAAGCTCTGGATGATCGAATGAAAAAAAAAGAAATAGAAATAAAAATAAGACGTGCGTGAAATTAATCATGACTCAGGCACGTTCTATTATTAAATAAAATTCGCCGAATCGTGAGAAATCGAGTCATTCTTTATTAACATTGAATCATGACAAAAATGCGATCCATTTATTTGAATATCAAAGGTTACTAAAGTACGAAAAATATTCCTCTAAGCAGCGAATTTAAAAGGAATAATAATTAATTGACGGCAATATTGAATTTTAATCAAGGGTTGCTGGATACATGATATTTTACGAAGCCAGTAGAATGAAGTTCTATGATGTACGAAACAAGTTGAACAACCCTGCTAATTCTACGGATGGGATATCAGGAGGAAGTTAATTATACTGATGATTATATATGCGTCAAGCATGCTGAGAGGCTGCTCGACGCATTAGTGAGATCGTTCGCTCTCCTTCCCTCGCTTTCTCTCTCTCTCTTTTTCTTCTTATCCCTGATGATGATGTCGTGCCTCATGCTGGCTGAGATCTTCCCAGCGAATCAGTCGTTGAAACATTCCCTCGTAAGCTTAGCAGCCCAGCAACGTTCATGCTTTTCTCGTCAACCACGACGTTGTCATTGCTATATACGTGTTAAAAAAAAAAAAAAATTCCCGATAAAAAAGTTCGTCTTGTTACTTTCTACCATTAGTAGAGCTTTAAAAAAATCTTGGGACCTGTTTGCATTCCCACATACACTGGAAATCCATTATTTTTCAAAAAGTGATACACAAGAATTTTTTCTCAACCATCCGAGCAACATTTAAATATTGAACTAATGAGGGTTTGAATTTCATTTTTTTTACTTTCCATACTACGATCTATTGCGATCACTGCGAACGGGAATATTTTTCAACCCAAAAGATACGTTTTTGGATGCAGAAATAATTCGGTGGTTATTAAAAATGATTAAGTAGATGGAAGAAGATTATTTAATGTAACGAAAGTTTATTAACGTTGCAAACGACAACCTGGAGTAACGATAAAAATGACGCGGGCGTCAACATGGAATCCTAAATTCTTTCAGTGACGAGGGTAGATGCGATTTTATTTACATTAGGACACAGTAAAAAAAGTTCAGACCTGCTGCAGGTCTCTTTTACAGTAAAGCTCAATTTCACCCTCGTCGTTTGACATTTATTTACCGACAAAACTCCAAGCCCACAGAATCAATAAGAAAATGGCGTGTAAGAAAAATTGATGAGGAACAAACGATCGATAAACAGAGGCTTTAATATTTGTTACATACCACATCCTTAAACTCACTTAAAAAAAAAAAAAAACGAGTGGCTGGGATCATTAAACAATCAACGGCCTAAGTCAACAACCCGTCGGAAGAAATATGGAAAAAAATCCAGGAAAAACAAGAGTAGAGCACGAAGAAAATTTGTGACCACCCACACAGTATCTAAGAGCGGTTCATAACCTTCTTCGTCGGGACCCACGGTGGTCTAATTTCAAAATATATACTCTTCATCTTAACTTCCTCGGTATACTTCTCTCTCACTCTGTCTCTCTCTATCTCTATCTCTCTCTGTATTTCCTGCTTATAAATATTAAATCAAAAGCTTTCATTTGGCTGCAGCTTATAAAGTTGCACCAGTATTTTCATACTTCTGGAATTTTTTTTCTAAAAATCACGCATCGATTGATTTTAATATTGATTAATGTATTTCGATCTCCTGTACTGAATTTCATTTTTATCAAAACTAATATCTGGCCCTGCTATAATATCATCTTTTACAGTGAGAACCTGACCAGTTTTACTCAATAATAATTCCGAAGAACAAAAAAGTCGGTCGTGTGGCTAAAGTCATAATCCATCAATCAGTCCGCAACGAGCACAGAAATCAAGTTGAAAACTCTTCACGGAGATAGTAAGAATTATTTCTGCGACATTCGAAAATCTGCACAGAAATCATCGGATAAAATTGATGGACGGAAAATATGTCGAGAAATATATATCAAATGACCGGAAACTCAATATCGCCTGCGAGAATATGTACACTCAATACTGAAAGGGAAAACTCTGTGGTTGTCCACATTGCAGTGTTCACGTTTTACTCCTGTCTTGGGATTGGTTGTCGTTGATGCTGGATCTTGGGGCAATGCGCAGAATCAATTACGCGAAGCCGTGAGCATGAGACTTGAGCCAGTCAATCAATCACGCGAGCAAGATGAATTGATAGAGAAAGACACAGGGAGAGAGAGAGAGAGCGAGCCAAGCGAGAGATCGCGTACACGTGAAATGGTCGGCGCGTACGGTCGTTAAGTAATGTTCGTGATTGATTGGTCGGCTTTGGGTGTACGAACTCTCCTTTCTCTCTCTCTCTCTCTCTCGGCGCTTAGGATCGATCCCCAGACCTTATGTAATTATTGATTCTAAGTCTCAGGACGTTCTTCTGTCATCTGCAGTGGATCGATGCTTAGACAATCTCTCGGATTTCTTCGACGTCTGCTTTTCTTTCTCTTTCCTTATACCCTTATACGCACAGATACACATAAAACTTACGCTTACATACATGTACATGAAAGTTGTGTAGCAATAGCGGACTGTCAGAGAAAAGAGCATCAATTTCAATGCTCTACAGTTACCAGCCTTTCATCATGCACTGTCGATAGTCCATTAAGCAGCTCACCATAAACATACAATTACACAGTAACGTCATTTTTTTTTTTTTTTTTCATCTTCTGGCTATGTTTTCAAACTCATTGAGATGGGATGAACGAAAAATCCGATAGTGTCCATGTCATGACCGAGTCAAATATTCCGAGTTGTATAAACGATTCACCAGAATGAGCGATGGTTTTATCGTCTGTGGTATGTTTTCGACTGATTTTGTGGGCGAAATGATCATGAACTTCGTTGATTTTATAGTTTATACAGAATATGATTTTTATTCAATTTTACTCTCAGAGCGTTACTTTTCGAAGCCATCGTATTCTGTCTCTCTCCCTCTCTTTATCGCCCTCTCTATGTAATAAGAAAAATCCTCACGATAGATTCACTTTCGTTGACCTGTTAAAAATGCCAAAATTGGGTCTTTCTCTTCAGATTAAGCGCGATATAATGAATAAAAAAAGATATCCCGGAGACACTAACATTGAAGAACTCAAATTGAACCTGTAATATCGAATGAGCACAGCTCACGGAGATGGCAGTCTTTGCGATTATTTTCTTTTTCAAAAAAGTAAAAGCTCAGAGAAATGAGAGTTCTATATTTTCAATGCTGTTCGATAGTAAACGTTGGCAATTTATCGGCAAATCATTTTGTTTAGTTGAATTATCGACTTTTAAAGTAATAAATGGAGGGGCGTCGTTACATCCGTTTTCGCTCTTACCTATTCTTATTTCTTTGTATTTCAAAGCCATTAGCCAATGTCTGGTTTTCCAGTTTCACGATTTTTACCGACGCTTCGAGTCTGCGTCTGTTCGTGAGTGTTATTCAACATTTTTCTCCATATTTGATAAGCAAAGTGTCTGGCGTACGTTGCAGCAGCCGTGGGCAAAAGGTTCATACAGTGATTTAAATACACATGTATATATATACCGTGTACATACGTGTAATGTGTAAAAGTACGTTTGGAGCACGAAACATGTCGCCGTGGGGCGAAAGTTCTCTCTCGTTGGGTTACACCACTGTGCTCTCGGCACAGCACTCATCATTTTAATATGCATCGGTTTTACGCCAGCGATTTCTTGGCACGCGAAAACTCTACATGGCGTTAACACGGACAGTCAGTTTTTATTTGAATTTTATTTTTTTCTCGGCACGAAGAATCGAGACTGCTGATACACTATGTAATTCAAGATTTTTACATATCACGTCGACGAATTCACTTGATAAGTGAACGCGTTCGAATGTATGCAAGTGTCTGAGCCCATAGATATTATCGCAACATTTTCGATCTACATGTGCTACGAATCTACGATAGTTACGCATTTTTTGATTATTTGTTTGAATTTTTATCTCATTTTTTTGCAAATTGTGTTGTCTAGCTCTTTCTACTACCGTCGTTGAGAATACACGCTGTGTACATGGTTGAAGTGTGCCCAGGCATGGGCGAAAAGACAAATGTGCCCTATTCGAGCAAAGAATGCTCCCGGCCAGAAAGAATGACTGCGTGGTACACGCCTAGACTACATAGATGTATAATAATACTCTACGTTATCCGTACCATCCTCTGCCCTACGTATCTGATGTTGGTATATTACATATTTATATATACATGTGTATATATATTTACGTACACCTATATCTAAAAGCTTGGCTTTCTCCGCGACAGCCGCAGAGAGATCGTACAATCTCTCTATGGAAAAGTTCGCGGTTGGATTGTAAAAAAAAAAGAAAAAATAGATACAAAAACAGAAAAGCAAAAAATAAAAAGGATGCAGGATACACTGCCGTATACAAATATATCTATACGTACATATAATTTCGTATACTGCTGGTAGTGCGCGTGCAAACGTTACAAATGGGCAATAAGCAGATTGGATTCACCTAGCGCCAAGCTTCGGTACGTTGCATATAGTCGAGGTAGAAGAAATGGGATGAGAATGAAGGAGAGAGGCCGGAAAAGCGGAGAAAAGAGAAGAAAAAACGATGAGAGCAACGGAAAATGGAAGGAAAGGTTCACACACGGTGTACTGGGCATCAAGCTTGCAAACGTTTGCCAAATATGAACGACTCGAAAAGACCATCGAACGAGATTTTTTTTTCTCCTCCCCGGCCCCCTCGCTCTCTCTCTCTTCTTCCGTCCCTTGCTCTCTTCAATCTATGACCGGGATGCACGTCTCTGTGGTTCAGTCAACTTGAAATTTTACCCAATATGAAAGTACATCTATACTTAACTCTTGCATTTCTCTTATGGTTATACCGACGAACATGCCCATTCGTGCATTTATACATTTCTCTAGGCTGGGATACACGGCAAGAAGCAAAACTGCTTGTGGCTGGACCTATCCCAAAACCAGACTTCGAGGAAACTCTCTCGTGCTAGTCGCATTCCCGCGAAGACTCGGAAGCGAGCTTGAAAAAGATGCAGCGGAGGAGTAAAAAGAGTAAAAAAGATGGAAAAAAAAAACGAGACCTCTCGACTATCAATTCAAGCAACTCTCTATTCATCTTTGATTAGCACATGGCTCGCAAATTACGATTGTATTCACGATATTTCATTCAAAAAATCGGATGTTTAATCAACGATAGCACGTTTGGTAGTTTCATATTGAAAGGAATTTCTGAATAGAGTCCAGATTCGAGAATTCTGATTATAAGCAGCTAACGATTTGACAGAAGATCGATTTAGCGAACAAAAATCTTTACCCGTGCACAGAAGACATGAAAAAAATGTATGCCAAGAGGGATGAATTACAGCAGCTAATTCTAAACACAACGAGAAGGCATTAAGCAGTTTTCAGATGCAAAAAATTGATTCAACATCGAGCGTATACCGGAAACTTTTGTTAATACATCGACGTGTGTTATAAATTATAAAAATAATACAAATAAACGGCGATAATGGGTGATTCTGAATTCTCACCAACTGGCTAATTCTCTCTGATAACCTTTTGAGTCTGACCCATCGAACCTCGAGTTTATCGATTTCATTTGTCGTCTCCCGTTGTAGCCCGATAGCATTTCTTTTTTTTTTCCATTCTCTCACTCTCTTTTAGCACGTTCAAGGATTTACTTATTCATGAATCTCTCTTTCTCTCTCTTAGTGTCGGTCTGAAATCGGTATAGAGAATACGAAGCAAACGGAAGAATTCTCGCATTATAAGTAACGTTCGCGCGCGAGCGCATGTTTGTGTAGGTGTCACTGGGGCTCTTATTCACAGTGGCGATGCCTTAAATTCCACGGATCCATTTATAGGCCCGTTTCTCGCGCCCCCATCGTGTAGTATTATGCCGACGCGGCAGGTATAAGGTAAAGCACTTTGGCTTTCGCGTGTCCGCTCGCCACCTCCACCTTTACTTTAGATCTTCTCCTTTTATTTTTTTCCTTCAAACCATTCTTCGTTTTTCTCTCTATCTCCTTTATCACGTATATTCCTCTTTCGCACGCCCATTCTGTGTAACCTCCTTCGCGCATCGCTCCTTATATTCCTCCTTATTTCCGCAAGCCGCACACTTTTCTCTTCGCATTACACTTACATATTAAACATACGGATATATATACTTGAACGTCCGTACATATACGTCTTATACACGAGAAGCGAAGAATCCACGTTCACGAACCCAATGGAACGCGCTCCTCCTTATTTGCCTTATTTAAAGCGCAACGCTTCCCGTTCTCGCGGCGTTTTAAATAAAATCATGCCGCCGTTTCTCCTTCTCTCTCGCTCTATCGCACTCTTTTTCTCTGTTTTACCCAGTTACGTTTTCAATCGTTCCTCTCTCTAAAAGGTATTTCGAGTAAATTCATCCGCTATGTAGCTCTTCCTGAAACGCTGAAATGGTGAATATAAGTGCACCGAAAAGAGTGTTACGAGATGTTTGACTCTTGAGAGAGATCACGACCATCTCGAGGAACGAGTACCGGTCGCTTTTTTTCAAGCTTCCATTATTATCTCGCCGCTTTCTCTCATGCTAAATTCGGAATGTGCTTTGTAACTCGGGGGCGAGCAAAGAAAAACGATGATTTCTCATTTAACTGAGTTTTCATACATTTCTTCCAACATTTTCGCGCGGGAATGTAATAAAAAATGTATGATGGATGTCGAAAGGATGGAGAAAATATTAGGCGAGCTTTTTTGGAACGTTTCAACGAATGCTCAATTGGCTCAAATTGACAAATAATACAGGAGCCTCAGAAAAGTTACTCATTTGCATGTTTCTTCAATGAGATTCATAAAATCCCTGAACAGATCCATTTGCAAGAGAGAACGCAACGATTTAGGTTTCCTTTATAGATCCACATAAACTTCGGGTAATTTAAGGTGCCATGGTGGTAACAGCTTGAATGTAAGAAAAGAAATAAGAGAAAAACCGCTTTGTCTTATGACCAAGGGCAGAACAGTTTTTCGCCTTCTTTTCTTCCCTCCATTTTCTCCTCCGAGCTCTCACTTTCTCTTTATCGTCTATCAAACTGTGATCTTCTCTCGGATCTTACTGTCTATACGGACTCTTCTAAGCCCCTCGAAAGAACAGCCATTTTTTTCATTTCTTCCTCTCGTTCTCTCGTTACCATATTTTTTTCACCAATTGCACTATCTTTTTATTTCAAATGGAAATGGGGAAGGTTCGTTGATATGAAACTTATGTTCGTAGAGGCTCGAACATTCTTCAAACATACGTTTCGACATATTTATTGTACGGATTTGACTTTAGAACTTATCTTTTCGATGTAGAAAAAAATCTCTGCTCGCGAGGGAATCAAGAACTGATTCGCTTAGATAACGTTTGTGCTTTTTGGAGAGCAGAGAGATAAAATAATTTACAGGACGTAACAGTACTGACAACAGAGATTTATGGAATAAAAGGGCGTAAATCCAACAAAGCTTGACAAACGTTAGTACCAGGAGTATACATATGGGTAACAAGGTCCGGTGCTGAACAAACGTTAAATTCCGTGCAATTCTCGCGTGCGTTCAACAGTTTGACGTACGCCACCATCAGCTTGTTTTATTCATGAACGGCGTCCGTTCCGTGAGCCACAGAGATAGGAAACCCACCAACTGATGCCAGAGGCGACGGGCACGACGTTGAAATTCGAACGGATTTAACAGCTCGACAATCGTTTCCCTCTCTCGTTTACCTCTTTATGCTGGTGTCTCATTCTCGCTATAGTTTTCTTGCGACAGAGATGACAAACATTGAAACTCGTTTACTAGCACATTTATGCAATGAAAACGTGGTGAAAAGTGTAAAGCATATGGGAATAAAAGTACAAAAACCATTAGCATTTTCATTGAAATGCATCTGTGGTGATAAGAGTTGAAAAAAATTGATTTAAACTCTTGTCCACACAGTAACGACGTTAAATAAAAAAATAACCGCATTTAGCGCGAAATTTTCGATAACTCGATATTGAAGTGGCAAGAATTGGTCCAGCTGACACGTAGCTATGGTCCCCCTTGCATGACTTTTCCCAAAGTCTCGACGTCCCGAACCTAAACTCTGTTAAAGTCGCCGATAACCTTCTCCCTTTTCTGCTCCCTCGAAGACGTCGAAGCCAGCAACGACGACGGAGGCAACTTACGACGTGCGAAAGGAAAGTCAAAGTTCGACCAGGTCGCTGATCTATGACGTTATTAGTCTCAACATGTGGCGACCTGTCGCGACCCGACGGTGCGATTGCCGACATATTGAAGTACACTTTCATTCTCGTCCCCAGCCCTCACCGGCTTATTGTCCAGTGAGAGATAAAGCACGTTTTATCAGTACGAAGTACTACAGAGGCGCTTCGCATAAACAGCATGAGTTTTTTTATCTTCCATGGAATAACCTTTTCAAAAACAATCAATAGGACCAACACTGCCGTTCTGAAAAAACTATCCCCATCGATCAAGCCACTTAATGAAAGTAGGGAGCCGAAAAATAAATGATACACGAAATTACCGAAAAACCCATGAGAACGTATTACTAAAGCAGTTACCATGTACCATGGGTTGCCAATAAAAACCTCCGGAAACAAACAAAAAAGAGGTCAAATTAATCAAGAAGACTTTGTTAATTTACCTGTCATTCGGATGGTTGTCCTTTATAGGCCCTTTCTTTATGTCCTCTTTTTCTCCCTCTCGAATTGTATCCCTCGCTTTTTCCACGATCCACATATCGAAAGAAGCTTGAGAATGATCTCAAGATACATCTGGAGATGAAGAAATCTTTGGAATTAGTTTCTTCGAGAGTAAAGGCCGTACAATGGCCTGTGTATTTTTATACCTATGTTCTTGGTGTACAAATGGGACTGTGAAGCTGTGTTGGCTTCCACGACCGATGTCTTGATTCCTCGATTGCGATAGCCTTATTCTCTCAATTGCGTACAACCATGGAGACGGAAGATTGAGGCGCAGAGAAATGAAAAAAGATAAAGAATGGAGACATAGACTGCAGTGTGTGTGTGACATGTATATATGGATGTTACATAGATATAAAAATAATACGAAAACACCAATTTGCCTCTAATCTGGCTTTAGTGCAAGTCCAATTTTCTTTTCCCTATACACGGTCTAACTCGTTGAAACGATATCTCATCCTCCTGGTGAAGTAACTTTGCCGTCCGTTTTTTACTCTTCTTTCATGTAACATCATTTGGCCTTAGACGTTATTTGTTCTTTGATCAAGTGGAAGAATGAAAAAAGCCAATATGAGCGACGACGAGATAAAGTATACGGTCATAAGCCTGAAATGGATGAAAACCTTGCCTTGCATTGAGCATAGTTTGTCAATCGAAAGATGTCTGGCAACAAACGAAATGTTTCATATGTATGCGAAAGTAAAGAACAAAGAAGAACGTAAGAAGAACGGCTTTCATCATTATTATTGTTTTTGTTTTTTTATCGACAAATCGATTTAGACGAATGCCAAAAGTCTTGAGCCAGGGAGCACTGACCCAGCGACACAGTTTCGCGTATATTGAATTCTATAGTGAAACTGGAAGAAGCTAGAGAGGCCAAAAAGCACAGGTTCGAACGTCGAGAGTCACAGCTGCGGAACGAAGCAAGGATGAGCAGCAGTACGATCCTTCGAGTTCTTTCCTATTTTCCTTCTTCGTAGTCCTAAGGGCGAAATGTGCTGCAGAAGTGGCTCTGTACAACGAAGTGACTTCCTCGAATAATACGCCAGCCTCGAATAAGAAGCCGAAAGAGAGCAAAGACGAGAGATAGAAAGGGAGCGGAAGTAGAAATAGGTGAATGCTGCGGTTCCTCACTTCAGCTAGTTTACCTTCCACGAGTCAATTGCCTTTACATAAAATACATGTAACATATAAGCTTAAGAACGAAACGAGCTGAAGAGAGACAGAAATCATCCAATACGAGAAAGAGCGAAAAGATGTGTTGTGTACATGTTTGTATTTATACCAATGTACGTACGTATGTATGTGCACATCAATATACTTCAGTGTTTGTGTTTCGTTGACTCCAAAGTCAGTTTTCGTGCTCACGAAGGCACGAACAGGCATTTCCTCTATATGTGTACACTATACAGTATTGCAAACGACATTTCTCTTATACATGCAATATGTATATATGCACCCATAATACAGCTGAAACACTCACAGACAAATAATAATGTCCTTGCTGCATAGAAGCGGCATGAGAATTAATGTGGCACATGAATGCAAACATGTGTCTGTGTGTGTACTTTGGTCCTTGTGTAAGACGAGAAATTGTACAAGCCAAGTATGTACAGCAATCTGGTAATGCAGCGAAAAGTCGAACCATATATGGGGTTATTTAATAAAAATCGAAAGATCAGTCATTCTAATACTTTTCGGTTTAATCCACAATTATTTCTCCCATTTAATAACAATCAATAAAATATACTGTAGTTTCGAATGTTCTTCTATATCACAGCGATTGGTTTACGTTGTGTTCTCATTCATTTTTTTCTGCAGACAGAAATGGTTAATTTTTTCTTACGCAACGACATCTGGAAGCTTGTCAATCAAGAATACGTTCATCAACGAGAAGGACGTTCACAGCTGTAGAAATCATACGTGCTGAGTTAATTATTGAAAAAGTTGATTCAAGATTGTTCAAAAATACATTATTTTAATTCTTCAAAATACTCCAGACTCAAGTAATACGTTTAACACTTATTCCAATAATAAAACGATTCGATGGTACCCGAATTTTCGAAAAATCGTTGTTTGGTATAGTCGAATAAAACATTCCGCAATCTGACGTTACACTGATTAAACGTAGAATCACTAACGTGTAGGTAAATCTTAGAAATCAAACCAAGATGTTCGTATGGAAGGGAGTGTGTCACTAGGATTCAAATTTCAAGCAACGATAGAGCACGTGACCCAAATTCTTACATCTGAGCAATATGTAGGTTTAGTTTCCTACATACCCAGTTGTATGGATATAGAAACCGCGCACTTAGAAGGCATATTCTCCATTGCACAGTACAGGCGTGTATATAATATCATATGCACATAACCGTAGGAGAAACACGCAGGCGTTCGATTCTACTCGCTCGTTGGGCGCGACATGTGCTGCTCCTGATGACTGAACTCAGACCACAGTCATAATATTTAGATCCTATAGAGGCACACAAGCATAACCGTATACCACGTATACAGATATACGGCTTGGTATGTTTACCCAATGCCTGCATTATTAATAAGAAATATATGTCAAATTAATTTACGTTAATGAATTCCAATATTTTCGCTGAACAAACGAATTCATGTACATTTTAACGTTGTCAATTTACATTTGTATATTTTTCATTTCGTCACTGAAAACAAACAGTTCGGCAAAATAATTAATAACGATAAAATTACAAAGTTTTTGGATTGCATAATTGATTGTATTTGTTTCGATTTTTATGATTTAATTATGAAACGTGAGTTTTTTTTTCAACTTCCGACTGTTCAAATGGGCCGGAACCAGGCGTGATTCGTTTGACAGCGACCAGCTGATGTTGATAACATTCGTGAAAATAGCTTAACAAAAAATGTAGTTGAATTGTGCAGAAATAAGAATTGCAGCCGATGCCACAAACAGGTTGCGTGGCAGTTTTTACATAGTTCACGTCGTTACTGGTTTTCGACACTCTGATTGTTTTCGGTTACGATTTTTTTGTTTGAGTGGAGTTTCATCGAGTTTAGCTTAAAAAATGATAAAACCAGTAGGAAACTTATTTTGATAAAAGTTGTTCTCGTAGAACCAGAATCAGTTCAATATCTTTCCAAATATGTCTAGACAGATCGCTATTCTCCAATGTTCTGCTTCATCACATGTTTAAACTTAATCGCATGGTTTATCCGAGGAGAAGAGAAAAAGAATGGAAAAAATCTCCGACAAAGGATGAAGATCGAGAACTGGGCCAAACAGTATGGAATAACACAAAAGTACACATGTATGTAGTGCAAGGATCGAGATAAAGAGAGACAAAGCCACCACAGACACGTATACATACGTGGAAAGAAACAATTTCTTACATACGCGAATACGAATTTGCTATTGCTTGCTATTCGGTTGCGGGTTTTCTCAAGAAGGACAGGAATATACGTTGAACGGTGTTTTGGAATAGAGCCAGCAGGCCCGAGGTCCGCAATGCCTAGCATTTGGGTTAAACAGAAACCGGCAAAGTCTTTCGCGTATATATAGTTCAACCTCGACGAGAGATGTTCTTCTTTCGCGATCAAACGGTCTGCCGCCGCCCGACACTAACATACATGACAGAGACGGGGAGGAAGACGGGAGTTTTTATTAAAAACTCCTCACTGAGTACATATATAGCGAGTAAGATCCTGTGTGACGTCGAAGGAGTATTTTCGAGATGCATAGAATATCGAGAGTGAAGGAGAGCGACAGGGGGAAGAGATGTGGAGAGAAAGAGGAAAGGAGTGGCGAGAGGGAAAGACGAGGAACATGGAGGGGCCTGTAAAGGGTGAGATAAGAAGTTTGCGGGCCTCTTTTCCTTCTCTTCTGTGGTTTTATTGAGCTTCCCTTCTTTTGAGCCTCCCTCGCGAACCGGCGTATTTCGAATATTTTCCACAATATTACCCACCGACGTCAACGACCGCCTCTCGCGGTTAAGCATATTTTTATTCCTTTTATTATTCATCTCCCTCTCTCTCTCTCTCGCTCCATTTTCTCTTGTATTACGTACTGTTCGTTGATTTTTTACCGGTCTTAAAGAGATAAGAAAATAATATTTGAAAAAAAAAAAAACAATTGACTCTCACGCAACAGCAAGCAAGAATAAAAAATAAAATCCGCGTATCGTATTTAAAATAAAAACGTCTTACTCAGATGTTGAATTGTAAAGGAACCGAATGGAGGGAAAAAAAAGTCATAATTAATTGATTAAGCTCTGTGAATATAACGTGAACAGACATCTACGTGATTCGAAGTCACACGAGCGTGACTGGCAGCTCTCCCTGATCTGTTGAACCTGTCAACCTACGCTAAACTCAATAATAAACCCATATAGAGTATTATCGATTGCTTAGAAGCAAAACACCATGATTCTCGTACCACATTGAGTGTCAAGCATCCTGGGTTACGCCCTTTTGTGGTTTAACGGATGACGTATTTCGTACAGACTTTGTGCGATATCGCGGACAGAGTGAGTTACCGGACACCGAAATAACTCAGATATTATTGGGATGCAAAGTTAGAAGCTGAAGGCGTTTCTGTCGAGCGGACAGACAGGGATGGTCACCACTGGACTCTATGGAATCTCAAAACCTGGTATTCAATGTCTAGGGACAAAATTCTCATGTGCATACCGCACTAATACGTTTACGATTCCACCCTTACTTCATGTATATAATTATATATTACGTACATATACGAATGTGCACATTATCCATAGGTGTACATAGACGAAATCCTAGTGAAAGATAAAGTCAGAGGGTGAGAGAAGGATGTAGAGAACCGACGAAACAGCCAGGACGTTGAAACGTGGTTAGATAGTCCCGAGGTTAGCTCACTAGTGAGAGAGCGTTTAATAATACGCGCAATAATTCACTGAGCCGTGACAGTGCTGGTTTCTGCCCAGCACGCCATAGGCATTGTCCCAAAGCGCATCGCGACTAACCCAAACTCCTATTCATGTATATCTACACATCCTGCTGCCACGATAGATTCAACAATCGCTAACAATCAAAATGGCGGATACAAAGACGTGTGCAATGTTAAACCATCGGGAATACGCCCTACGAATATCCACCTATTCTTACGTGTGTTTGATATGTGACTTTCAGCCAAGATGTATTGAGTGTATGAACTAGTTCGTGAATCCCGTACATGTGCCAACATATACAAGTGTTTTCTCGAATTCAGACTTCCAGGATAAACATATAGTGAAATCTCACAGAAAGGGGCGTTAATGCTCATTTATCTGGGAGTTTGACAAGAACAACGGGTTCCACCAATGTTCGAGTCAGGTGAATCTCGCACCAATATTCTGCTGTTTCCTCTTCTTCTCTGCTTTTTTAAATATCTTAGGGCTCCTTATGTTTCTTATCGAAACTTCTTCTGTTGGAGTATTTTTTCGTTTTTTTCCTCTCGTCATTGGTTTCGTAGGACGCAACGAGCGCTCAATCGGTTACTTTTCAATCGTCGATGTCAAAGAACCTACTGATAAAAGTTGAAAAGGAATTGATGAATTACTAATTCCCTTTGAAATTGGACACTCGCTGTCCAATTTTTGATCACACAGCGAACGTTCGCAAAATTGATAACATTTGAGGTCCGAGCTTCAATACTTTCCATACCAATACCGAGCAATACTTTCGTTAAAGTCAAATCACCTGTGTTCAGGGGCCTAACTACGCCAGTCGATACATTATTTTGAGTATTTATAAAAAAATACGTATCTGGAAATGTTTTTCAGGCATTTAAGCTTTCGAAGTAAAACATGAAAATAGAAAAATGCATTGCGGGGTCTATTCCCTTGGAAGATATTGTGGCAGGAGCGAAGAAACGCAAGTAACCAAAGCGGAAACATCTAATTTGTGAATTTTATTTAGACGACAAGAAAGGAGAATAAATGGAAGGTGAACTGCCGGTTAAATTGCTAAATAACACGGAAAGATTTATTATCGTTATACGAGAAATGAAATGTCACTAATAAATAGTCCACAAATTGGTCTCTATTGCTTTCCACAACTGTTGCTAATCTTGTTCCGTACTTTTTTATGTGATACATATAATTGTGATATTACGGGTGGTCGTTGGAAAACAAAAAAAACGTTGGAAATTCAAGATAACAGAACAGTACACCTCGTGTAATGAAACGCGAGAGGAATAAACCGGGAAAAGAAATAAATTAATTAATTCATCTAGAATCTACGAACGTGGTAAGTTAAATAATTTGCAAGGCTCCGAAACTCTGACGTCAATGAGTCCGTGATGAGAATCGGGGTTTTCTAATTATAAAGCTCACGCGAATAATGGAAGCACAGTTTGAAAAATCAATATTTGCAAATGCTGCGAGCTACGTAACAGAAGTGTCACGTTTGCATATCGATCGAAATACCAAAGGTTTTTTCTGGAACTTGGAGAACATTTAAACGCCAGTATACGAGAGTAGAATTTTAGTTTAAAAAAGTTTAATCTACCTGCGTTCAAGTAGTTGACGCAAATAACGATCTCTGTACTCAGATTCGTCATACACCTGAAAGCTTTACGTGGCATCGCTATGAATAGATTTATCAACAGTTTAAAAAAATCAATTAACTTCTTTTTTTTTAAATAGACTCCCGGAAAGTTTTTCTGTGCCCCGGTAAAGGTTGCACAGTCGACTCACCTCGCATATCGAAATAATGAAAAATCCTCGCTATAACAAGCCACGTATGCAACGAAGCAATCTTTCTGATATGAATCTAACAATTAAAGAGCCAAGTTTAGACTCGTCCGTTGTGTACACGAATAGGGTAGCGAATCCTTTTGTTAACGTGGACGGAAGTGGGCGAGAAAATCCACGAACGGATGTAAACCTCGTTGGCTGACTTTTGACTCAACACGTTTAACCCTATCGCTACTTACTCGTACTGCGTGGTAAAGAAAATGAGAGAATTAGAGAAAAAAGAGAGAATAAGAGCGAGAGAGAAAGAGAGAACGAAGTAAAGAGTGAGTAAAAGAGAGATAGATAAATAGAAACTTAACAGGGTTGAGCGCGGAGTACAGCGTTATATCAACGCGTTATCGGCCGTACGTGTGGCACGCGATAATTGAAATAATACTAAATAAGCCACGTAATTATAGTCTACGAGTGGAGCGAGCGGTAAGGGGCCGAGTCTGGATGCCCGTGGAGAAATACACGCATACACGCTTAAAGTGTACATGTATGCATGCAAGTGCATGAAGGCATCGCGATGACTTCGGGGTGTGCACTCCTTATTCGAGAGAAAAAGAGAGAGAGAAGGATGAACGGAGAAAAAGGTTGATTCTTGGTCGCTCGTTCTCTCGCCCACCGGTGCACGCACGCCACTGGCGTTCGTAGGTCGAAGAGCTGCGAGCTAATATACCTACGCGATCTCACGCTTGTACATAGGCTGAATGTTTTAACAAATATATTTCTATATTTGCTACACCGACCACTGAAAAGGTAAAAGAGCAAAAACCAACCTCTGTGAGATCTGAATTACGGAGTTTTTTTTCCATTTTTTTCTCTTCCAACTACTTAAAAACGTCAAACCAATAAAAATGATGGCACAAACACCGATTAAATAACGCGGTTTCGTCAAGGAACTAAAATGCCGCTAAACTTTCGTACTTGCATGAAAATTCATCTTCCGTTGCGTCTATTTTTTTAATATCATATCTACTAGAACATTTTTCCGCATGGCCCGTTATAATGAAGGAAACAACTCGATTTACCGTTTTCTTTTTTTTTTCAACGAGTAACCACGAGTTGTTTGAAACTTTAATTACGAAGATTAGCAAACACACTTGGAACATTTTCGCCGCTTTTGTGTACATTTTACATACACTTCTACATAGAAATTGACGCAAATCATTCAAGATGTGTTCGCTGGATATTTATATAACTTGTATCGGTCGTGGATCAAAACAAAGAATATTTAGTACCGAGAATTTCTCCGATAAACCGATAGCAATTAATTTACAGTATATTTCGTGGTTCAGCAAGCCGGAGATGTAACAAAACGATTAGAATGTGTATGTACGGTGTGAAATAGAGATAAGTATGGAGATATCGATCGATACGGGAGTTGGAAAACAGCCCAGGGTTTTTCTTGCACGTTTTAGTGATCTGCCGTAATTAATTCGATGGGTAATTGATGCGTCAAGGGAGATGACCTTTTATCTATTTTAATTATATTATGGAGTGACATGGAAAAATAAAAAGACGTCGTTGACATGCTTGCTGCACTATGAAACATTTAAATGAATAAGCATCGTGAGGAAAAGTATATTTATGAATAGATGAGAATTAAAGGGGCATAACTCACTTGAAGTGACGTGCAAATCTGTGTCAGTTACGTTTGTTTGTCAGCGAATATTGTTTGTGTGTATAGATAAACATATGCACTATATATTTAGAAAAGCACGGTCGAGCGCCACCCGCTCGACAACGTGCTCGTGTAAAACTGTTGGATCCGCGACTAGCATAATTATTTACGTACTAACAGTGTACGTCCAAGTCTGACACATATGTGGATGCATGTGTGTTAGCATAAATACTATATATGCATATTTGTGTATACGTCGCGCCACATGGATTAGATAAATGACCAGATGCCAGCAGCGGTGAGTCCGTCATAAGTGCAACAACCCGTGAAGCGCCACATTATAATGAGATCGCAAAACAAAGCTGTTACAGACAACACAGAGTAACGAACATGAGTCGAGAGAGAGAGAGAGAGAGAGAGAGAGAGAGAGAGAGAGGAAGAGAGGAAAAGAGTGAAACAGATGAAGAGAAAATGAGTTTGTTTCACTCATCATCGCGGGTATGACATGAATATGAAAAATTAACACTTTACTGTGTTTACTACACTTGCATTAATCTAGTGTCTAGTCCACCGGGCGATTTTCCAAGTGGCTTTCGTGATGCGAGACAAATACTAACATTGTCACAGAACCCTGACTGTTTGGAGAGGAAAAATAAAACAGAATGCGCAGTGAACGGTATGTAACATGGAAGAACAAAAAATTGTGGAGGATATGAGGAGAGGAGGATGGATCGAATATCAGATGCGAGTCAGCAGGCCACTTTTGCCACTCTTGACAATGGCCATCCGTCGTACTCCCGTCGGCGCAAGGGTCTGTTCGGTCACAGGTTAGACATTGAAGGCTCGTAAAGAGCAAGACGACACGGGTGACCGCGCTCGAAAGAGACTAACCAGAATACTGGCAATGATTTACGAGCGACGTCACCCAGTTTTTTGGTCCTACGAGCAGGACCAAGAAAAGATCCACGAGAACAACCGATTTTCCCCATATTTGTCCCTTCACTGACCAGTGGAAAATCTTCCGGGTTCTAATTTCAAGCGTTGCTTTGAAAATAGATAAGATTTTTTTTAGCCATTAATCCGATGGGTCAGCTGACATTCTTTTTCATTTTTCTACTTAAAATCATTCGATTGACGAACTTCCGTACGAAAAAGTTGAAGCATTGATGGGAATTTTTTTTTTTTTAATCATCATAACAAATCGACTCTTGATCCAAGAAATTGACCTACTTTTTAACTGCATATACTGATATGTTCATGGACCCCTCCGTTCATGGATCGGATCCATTTAAATTATAGACACGTGTTACCGAAAGCGAACCTTTTGCTTCACCTTTCTCTTTCCTTCAATGTAACATTCTCCACCCACGAACTGCTCGGCGGCCGATTAACGATTAGCAATGAGAGCTAACGATGCATAATGAAGAACAGTTTAGAAGGGGCCGATACCGTAGTCGTTCGCTGAACAGACAAAAGGGAATAATAAATGACCTATGGACGGTTTTCAGGTCTCTTATCCTTTCACTGCTCTAGGAATGCGACTTTAGTTTAGAGTGTTATTTATTGCACACGACATACCCAGCCTACTGTCATCACGTATGCAAATTGATTACTTAATCAATAAAACCTTCTATTTTGCAGGATAAACATTGAATCGATACAAGTGCTTTTATTTTTCGAAATATGCAAGTATACAGGTACTTCACTGTCATATTTCGAATGAAAAACGCCAGATTCTCTGAACATTATACTTTCAATGATTCTGAATAAACTTTATTTCAGAAGATCAGGAATCTGTGAAAATTAATGCGCATTTCTTGCTCCATGACGGTTAAAGAAAAAAAAAAAACCAGCAACACATAATATGACGATCGAATGTACGGTCAAAGATATTGCAAAAACCAACACTGTACAGACTCTAGTAAGCGAACAAGAGAAAACGAGATTGTCAATAATGGACAGGTAAAGGTTTTTTTTGTCCTGTAATACGTGCTGGGCAAGAAAAGGATAGGTAAATTTGTCTTGAATCATACCATCAGCTTGTAAAAACAATGCTGTATTTACGTAGGTATGCATGTAGGTAAATCGTGTGTATATGCACAGTAGAGAATTGGTTGTGAGGGGTGGGCAACAGGGGCGTGCGGTGGGGATAACACAACGTGGGGCCGTAGCGTGCAACTGCCGTACCGCCGGACCTTTGACCGTGCACAATTTGACCCTATACGCCAGGAGACACGGAAGATTCGCGCGGTTAGCACACGGGATGAGAATCGAGAGCCGGAGCACACGAAACAGCCTCGGGCAATAATCGAATCGTGAGGTTTATACATATACATATAAGTATGGGGAATTCCATGTCGGAGCAATCAATAATTGAATTATCCGATTATGAACACTAAAAACCTTTAATGAGCTAGATTCAAGGCTAGAAAACTTGATAAAAAAGTTGGATCTCACGATTGAATCGAGAATCCATTGAAAATGATACGATAGATGATTAATTTGAAGCTATTCCTACGAATCTTCGAGGCATTTTGTAATGTTTTTGTTTTCTTTTATAAATCAAACGTATCAAAGTATTTAAAGAGTGAGAATTTGTAGGTAATTAAAATTAAGTAATGAGCAGTTGATCAAAAGTTAGTCAAAAGAGGCTGACGAAAAACCATTGATCGCAGCATGACTCTGATCACATCGGATGACGATTATAAATTTGTGAAGATACAAGGAGTCGCCTATGGGTACATATCTGGTACAACGAGTGGTTGATTCGAAGATCGTACTGACCGGTAACTTTTTATGCTATGATCTTGGTTCGAGTCGCGTTTAGTATTGTACGTCGGATACTCGAGCATAAGGGTTACCGTGTTCGTACTATATTTATCTATACGTGTACAATACACAGGTATTACGAGCGGATACTATTATATCTCTTTCTCGTGGTAAAGTTGGTCCCTCCCCCACTCCCATCATAAAACGTGGACCTTCTTCTCGTACAGCTGTTACCACCTCGGTTGCTTTTCACTTGTATCCGCATCCCATTTTCTCATCTCGGAACCGTCGGCGGTGGCCCAGGTTATGGGCCTGGGCGATGATGCATAAAAGAGAACCCCCGCGAGGAGCCGAGGCGACCGGGTACACACGAAACAAGACAGGACGAAGCGAGCACAGATATATACATACGTGTGTATACGGAGATATGAAAAGTATATATCTATACGCATATTTGGCTCAGCACGAGTTAAAAAGGGGTGATGAGTAAAGGGTGAACGAGTAGAGAGCAATAAAAAATAAAAAAAGAAAAGTTAGATAGTCGCACAGTCGCGTCTCAGTTTACCACTTGATTAATATTCGTTCCCTTAGTGTTGGGATATATTTATGAATGTGTGTGTACATAAGTATAGGATAAACGAGCTGGCGAAGAGCGAAGAGCAAAGAGTGTATCGAGCAAGGTTGAGAGAAAAGAGAGGGTGGAGGTAGAGGGATGATGGTGGCGTGACCGTTGGAAGCGCAAAACAAATGAGTTGCGTTATTAATTGATTTATAACGCGCCATCTTGCAGAACGAAGTGACCGGTAATCATTAATTATCGTGCTAATTACCCGAGTGTCGGGCCAGGTAATTCGGTACAAGGCAAAAGACTTGAACAAAGTCAAATGCAAGGCGTTATTATATTGTTTGGATGGAACTGTGTGTTTCTATCAACTCGATACACACTCTTTGGTTAGAAGGATCGTGAGAGACAAACAACAGAGTGGAGGGACGTTTGGAAGAGATACGAGACGCCTTTGGCCTGTTCATTTTTCACGTTGATCCGTGGGTTTTATCTAACGTTTCAATGCCACAAACACATAGTATACGAAAATACATACAAACGGGCGAGCAATCACGAGAGATTATCGGACGTTAATGAATCCATTCGCTCTGGTCTCCATGCGGTCTTCGAATGGCGTGTCGAAGGTTCTCTTTCAGACAACATTTAATATATTACCCGTATACATACACACATACGTGATATATCACTGAAACCTCGCAGATAAAGACCGTGTAAATTCATTAATTAACCGATCTCAAGGATCGAACTATGATTTTTATGCGGCTCTAAGAGTAATGGATTTATCTCTATTTCGTACGAGATCAATTATTGAGTGAGATAAAAAGTCAACAGAGTTTATTTTACGTTTCTGCTTTTGGTTTTTCTTCTTGTTTTGTCGATAGCATGTTCCAAAACGATCTGGAATCGACGAGAAACAACAACGACGACGGCAATGAAAGGGGTGCATGAAACGAAGAATAGAAACGATCATAGAACAGAAGACAGAGAGAGAGAGAGAGAGAGAGAGAAAGAGAAAGGGACGAGACACAAAATAGAGAAAAAGTGTGCCAGCAGTGCAATGGCATATAAAACTTGGGGACCGAGAGACATAGTGCAAAACTATATGAATATAGAGAAAACTTTGTCGATAGCCCATTCGCGAATTCCCCGAACGACGACTCCGCGAGTTGCTGCAGTCTGGTTTCGGCCAAACGATATGTTGCGGCCAAAAAGTAAAATCGAGGAAAAAACAAGCAGCCAAAAACGAGGAAACAATAATAAAAAAGAAAAAGAGTTATATATCGGTCTGGCATATCGCCCTGACGGTCTATATGTATAACTCCCGTGAAACTTGGAACTTTCAATTAATATTTGTTCGCGGTTGAGCAACTACGAACAATCAAAACAATAACTAGGGAGGATAATGGCGAGAGACTCTGCTATGTTTCCATCAACCATCGCCTGTTACCGTGGGCAGACATTGAATGTATATATAGATATAAGAAGCAAGAGTGTGTACCCAGGTCGAGTCGATTCCAGTATGGAGCCGAACTATGGTGGACCATACCACGAGGTATGTTACTGCCACAGAACGATAGGAATGCGTTATCATCGGATATCAGCATTGCAAATACGGTAGTCGGGCACACACGCGAACTACCTCTTTCCTCCTCTTCCTCTCTTCCTCACTCCGTCTCTCTCTATCTCTAGCATTAACGAGAGACTCTAACTCTCGGCCACATGAGCTGGACCCTGCGATGTTGCTGATGCTGCCGGTCCGTCCACCGTACGCTTGCGCTAGACCGAATGAAAACAATAAGTGAATGCCAATGCTAATGCACCAGGGGTACAGGGAGGGAAAGAACCGCGGTGATGCAAGGGGAAAATATGCAACGTGTATCGGCTGCGTCGGCAACAACGCGATCCACTGCCTCAAACTGTGAACGACAATGAGGCTCGTGCTTGTGTGTGTACACGTGTGTACACATAGTAATATGGTCTCTGATGCGACTAAATACGCGAAGGGCTTGAGGAGAGGACAATCAGAAAGAAAGGGATAGAGCGAGAAAGGAATATTCATGTACTAAATATCTTTGGCTTGAAACAAAAAGTCAATAAGTCGTGCGTTAAATCGTACGACTCAGTCACTTCTTGCACCAAGCAACAAATATCTCTGTATACATTTATCACGTGGATATTTGTTTCTGGATATATACATGGATCGAGAGACTTTGAAGTCACGAACAAGTATACAAATACCCTTGGCGAACATTATACAACACTGCATGCCGTCGCTACACTGTCCTCATGCTTTTCGTATACCTGTTACTATTATATTGTAGGTGTGCCTCCTGCCGACTCTCCTTGTTAAAACCTCAAGTGTTCGAATAATTCAACCTCCCATCATTTACCGTATTGATAATGAATTTTTCATCACGATTCAACTCGCCGCCAACTAAGCTCTACTTTACATTCATATTTAATGTTAGTTTTTAACTGACAGATGAATTAATAGTTGGAATTGAATCCTTGATGAATTTTCGGAAATTCTTTTGTTCTTAATTTATTCTTTTCACAATTCTCGATGTGAGCATCGATGAACGTATGACCTGTTTTTTTTTCTTTTTTAATTTGATAAATTGAAAGTTGTGCTGCAATTCAACATTCTATAATGAATGAGATCCAACATTATTTTTTTTTTTAATACGTTTTAGAAGCTTAAAAAAGCTTTATAATTACAGGACACACTATTGTATCATCGTGTTTCATACAATTATTATAACAATGCCTCAAAGTGTACCTTGGAGACGTCGAGAACCGGACAATCGAGTTACGAGGAAGTACTTTTTTTTCTTTTACGGCTCGTTAAACATTGTATACAAGAAGATGGAACGAATAACGTCAAAGGAAGAAAAGATTTACCGACTTCACGTTATCGGCTAATTATCGGTAGAAAAAGAGGCAAAAAATGGGCAAGTCTACGGCGGGTATCAAGATTTTTATCTCGTAGATTGCGACGAAAGTAAAGCTGCAAAATCTCCAATTTTTCGCTCGAGATGGTTCGTATGACTTGCCGAGACGACGAGACGAGTAGGAAATCTTTCCGATAAGCCGTCGATGTGCCAGGAGAAGCTGGGACTCCCACATATACATTTATATATATATCGACACTCACATATATATATAAATGTATATACATCTGCATAGGAAAAAGTGAGGCAGAGATGAGGAAGGAGGAAGCCCTACGATCAACGGAACGGCAAAAAAGTGACCGGAAGAAACCACTTTCGGCCGCGAAGATCTTCTCCATAAGTTCAGAGTGACAAAAACGAAAAACTCGTTGAGGTCAGGCTGAACGTTTTTTTTTTTTTTTTTTCGTTCCATTTCTTTTTCTCTTGCATTCACAGACTGTTCGGGTACGAGAGGGCGGAGTAGCGCTCATATTCATGGGTAGACTGAACGACGACGATTGTACCTATAGACTTTTTTCTTCTGTCCTTTTTTTTCTATGCACACACGGTATGTGGATTCCCTGTGGAGAGGGTCGAAGTCCCATCTCGAGAGTGTTGCAAAAGCTCGTGTAGAAACGAGATACTGTTGCGAGCTTGGAGCAAAGGAGAAGAAAACAGTCTCAATATTCTACGGTATTGCATTATACACTGTTATATTCGTACAATACAAGTATAGCTGGAAATACAGCAGTGTCCCATACATAATGTAGCGCGTTGGTACAAAAGCCCGTGTCGCGTGCACCTGGCCATGAAAGAATTGTACGGATCGTGCACGAAAGTGCATCGGCGCAGTCCTCTTATTTTTATTCTATTTTATTTTTATTTTCTACTTCTTCTTCGTCTCCTTTTCCACGTGTTTCGAATCGATTCGGTGAATCAAGCGCTCGCGGAAAATACGCGAAAATCAGGAGATGAAGGATATATAAGAAGCCTTGCGAAACTTGTACGATGCCCACATCCTGAATGTCTTCCGTGACTATAATATCAGCTCTATCATGCATAATGCTCCACCGCATAATTTCATATCGATCCTCGATGTACGTGCGCTTTTTTTTCTTCTTGTCTCCCCTTATTTTCCATATAAGTGTGTATTTATAAGCTTCGTGGTCGCCCTTACGGTCTTTTCTCACAATTTTCCGAAAGTTATGTGTATTATTTAAACAAGTTCGAGAAGGATTATCGTTCATATATTTGTAGCGAACAAGCGAACTGTATAATCTACAAACTCCACCCTCCTTTCGATCAGCGGATAGAACAACCGAGTCTCTCTATATACGAGAAGTACAACGGAGTATCCACAGACTGTATTATTTATACGAATATAATGTACACGTTGCATATCGTCCAAGGTGGATCGACCATCAGAAATTCGTGATGGTTGCATACGTCCAGATACTCTGCATTATCGATCTCTCTTGAGAGAGTATCTCGTGTACTCTCAGTCCCAGCTTTCAAATTATCCGTAATAACTAATAAACCCGGCACACAGCCAGTTCGCTTCATTTCCTTCCTCCTGGTGGTTAAGCTACGTCGTTCAGGCCTCCAGCAATACCGAAACTCTTGATTGCCAATATTGAATCCCCTCCGTGTGTTTGCAACTACCCAAATGCACTCGTCCTTGGTCAAATCTTATTGAACTTTGTATCGAATGTTACTTCGAATGTCAGCCGGTTATCTTCTAATATTCCTTTATTTCCGTGATGATTCATTTTCTTGTAACACATTGTTCAATATCACAAATCGGTCAACTGGAGACTGGAGGTTATTAAGTTTTCAAGATCACACGTTGATTGTTGAAAAACTATGCTCCATAAAATTTTTTAACACACTATATCGAGATTTTGATAAAAACAACATCGTTTTTTCATCGAATAAGAAATAATATTCGTTTGAATTTACACTCTGAATGTTTGTCTAGAGATCAAATTCACTGGGGAGTGAATTGCAATTTATAGGCGAAGCAATTAGTTTATTTTGATTCATAAAAACGTTGATTCAGATTCAAAATAATTTGAGAATTTCGCATTTGTCTTGAACCATTAAATCTTGCATAATTATTTTGAAACGTGAGTAATATTACACAATTTTCAGCATCGTAAAAAATAAATGGCTGAGGTCGTAGGCTTGCGGTTTTTCGTGCTACAAGTGTGACAAGCTCGGAAAAAACTTGGCAATTTCTGAAACGAATGAGATTCGTTGAGCAGCTTGTTGCAGGTGAAAAATTGGGTAGAAAAAAAAAATGGGGAAAAGTTAAGGGGACGAGGACGGGGAAGGAGAAAAAAGGCAGATGGGTTCGAACGAGCTTAGCCAAGATGACGAAGATGAGAGAGGAAGCTGAGCTTCGATGTGTGAGTGCTGCTATGCAGGCAAGCGGAATACAGCTCTGGAGGAGAGCCAAAGATTTGAACGCTTGACCCTTCCGTATGTGTTTCCTATTCGTACTTGCCTCTGGGTAATACGCCTTTGCTTCGGTTGGTTCCCCACGTATGTGTACGTGAAGGAGTGGGAGAAAGAGGATTGGTTATGGCTCTTGGTCTCAAGGGTCATTTTCAGAATAATCGTAACACTAAACCGCACGAGGTCGCGAAAGATCACCAGGACAAACGACAATTTTGTCTCTGACCCTTGTAAAATAATAGTAAAAAGAAGGAAAGAAATTCATTGGAGCATCGGTAACCGATAAATTGTTATATCTTTCCAACAGAAGCCTGTCGGATTAATTTTTTTTCTCACCTCGCATTTCTTCGCTTCCTGATAAATTAGTGCTGGAAGAAAACTTATAGCTCTTTTTTATCTTTCGTGCTCGTTGAGAGAACACGTTATTTTTTTCTGTCCTTGAAAACTCAAGGTGAGCTGTTTTTTTCCCCTTCAGCTTTTCCGCCTCAACTCAAGGAAATACTCTTGCTTGGGTCTTCTTTCTTAACTGCCGATAGCCATGCCCAGGAAGAAGGAAAAGTCGAATGTAAAACTTCTTTATCTGGATCAAATCTTGCGAGAAACGTTTCGCCCCGAGGGCTATGCCGCGAACCTCTTTGAGCCAAAAAAACTCGTGAGAATATTTCTTTCCTTTTTCCACGATAAACTAAACGAATAACCGACGTTTTCTTCGCCTCTCCACACCGCGTTTCTCGTTTTCGTGGAGAACTCCACGACTGGCTTTCCTACACTTTTTCTCTTTCCTTTCGTCAACCAAAACGCACTGTGGCATAGTTTTACTCAGATAGTCAAGTATACCAGAGAGAAACATAGTTTACGTGTATACTCGACAAGCGTCACTTCTGATGTATGGGACCGAGTCGCAGAGTCGCGAGTACAAGGACCGAGGGGCGCCATGGCACTTAAGGGTGCGATGTTACGTCGTACATAGGCTTTCTCTTACTCCCCTCCTTTTCCCCAAAAAACCACCATATTTTTCACTACTCTTTATTTATTGTGTTTTCCTTCGCTTCGCTCTCGTATACGTATTTTCCTCTTCCAGTCGTTTCTTTGTAGCTCATTCTATATACATGTGTGTATGAGAGAGTACATATACACATATATATACTTCTTTGCGACGTTTGCCTTTGTATCGTTATACACGAGCGTTTCTATCGTGATTTCGTCATGGATCCTTGACTCTGTTGAATATAAACGTGGCTAGGTGGTCCATAGGAACGCTGCTTAAAGCCCCGGACTATACAGTTTACTAATGGAAAACTCCGGCCATGTGAGAGAGAAAGAGATTACGAGAGAAAAGACGCATAGTATGCATATAAAAAAAAACTTGGTTGAAGGATAGACAGAGAGGAAGAGAATGGACCAAAGGAAAAAAGCGTTGTATTTTGAGTTTAATACGGGCTACCCTTATATTGCTTGCGACAACTACGAGACACTCCAGCTTGAAAGAGCCACGACCCGAGACTAATGGTTAACCGTATTCCGAGATCACCCCGCACCGATAACTTCGGGACTAAAAATTTCTCTTTCTTTTCTTATATACTTTTCAGGGGTTGGTTTCACCGGAATAAGCGCGACGAAATTTCTATGCAAATATACGCGGTACATGCTCTTGAATATAAATAAAAATACAGGAAAGCCATTTTTGGTATGTGTGTCGCGTGCTTTAAATTTCGAAAGTCAAACACTTTTATCTCACTGTGATATCTTCGTTAGCGATTTTTGGAGAAAAACTTACTGCACCATATTTTCTAGAACCCAACACTATTTTTGAACATAAATAAGGTCAAAAATTGTAATGAATTTTGATTGGTTTCCCATGGGACAATTTGCCTAGCATCGGCCAAGTGGCCAAGACCTCGTTGCGAAAGAAAAAAATTCTCAAATCAACCGAGCAGGATAAAAGAAAAATCTGATAAATTTTCTTCGATTTAATTTGATGTTCTCGTTTGTCTATAGATTTTTTTTCAGTCAAATTAATATGCGTCCAGAGATGCTACCGAGGGGATAATTGTAATATATGAATAATGGTGTAGGACCGAACAATTTCTCATCATTAGGCAAATAGACGTTTCGATCGTTAGTTAAATTAGAGAAGTTTGTGGGTATATATGCTTATAGGAGCGAATCCTCGATAATTGATTCCCATGATGTCGAATAATTACGGCGCTCCGATAACGATAATTCATATACATAAAATTATATTGATCTGACAAAACCCATAGATGTTGACGGAAATTCAGGTCAAACCTGTTTTCCGATGGATCATCATTATTCGAGTATCTTTTCATTCAATGTGGTATGGTACTGATCGGGCCTTATTACTTTCTATATATTCATTCATATATAAACACAGATCTCTCGATTTAAGCTGATTTTACATCGCGGGGCAACAAACACTAGCCTTTGTATCGGCAACCATGTATATATATAAATATAAACGCCGGACTTGTGGCGATAAATCGTAGGCAATGCCCCCGCATTGATTTATCGTTTGTAATTCTTGTTGGCCCATATCCGTTCGCGAAGGTAGAACTCACAGGGTTTGTTATTATAACTCGTTCCTCTCGCGGTGAGATTAATACGGCACAATTTCGTGGCACGCGGAACACACAACGCGGTTCACAAAGCCGTCCTTCTCCCTTACCTTTTTCACCTTAAACCCTGCCGAGCTTTTCTCCTCCTCTTTCACCTTACACTTGGAATAGAGGCAATAATAGCTCGAAGTCACGAGAAGTATTCGTGCTTGATTTTACGCGGTAAAGAAGATCATTCTCCCGAACCATCTTTTACACACACTTAAATATATGTATATAGATATGTGAAAACATATGATATCGTATAATACAATATCATGTACTAATATCATGCTAAATACATAAACAGCTGATCTCACGAGTTAACCCTCGTGCCGACACGAGATATTTTATTGCGAAAATAAACACGGTATTTAACTCAGAAAGACTCTTCTAAATGTCTCATCCGCGTGCGTACGAAAATCAGAGCTATCAAGATTTTTCAACATATTTCTATTTTTTATTATGTTCATTTGATAAATGCTCGCATAGTTTTGCATTGTGTTGTCAAGATCTATTTTAACATCTAGAATTAGTAATGAAAGTATATTTTAAATAAAGATCAATTGGTCACTGTATTCCATACCCTAAAAACTTAAATTTGGCATCTAAATTGCCACAACGGGTCATTTTGACCCGGAACGTACTTGATCCGCTTATCCTCAACAGCCCATGGACGGTTGTTATTCAAAAATATCCGGAAATTTTTAATGTTCTTTGATATGAGTATATCATACAAATGTGGGAAACATAAAATTTAATTGATGGAAAAATTATTGAAACATTGACTTTCGGAAAAGTGAACAGTGCACTTTGAAAAAATAATAAATGATTGAATTTTTTATATTTCGGGGATAAGTAACGGGATACGTATTCATGAAAACAAAACAATGCGATGATGTGATTTTTGAGAACGATATTTACTTGAACGAATGAATTCACCTTATTTTGGGTTTGATTCTTCCGAGTTCCGATTCTTCCGAGAAAGCTTTAGTAGTTCTCGGAAGTATTTCTATGCTGTGCCAAAGAATCGATCAAGGTCAAAATGGCTTGGTTAGTTAACGAAATATTTGTAAACACCAATCTTAATTTTGGGAAAAACGTCAAGAGAAGAATCTTCAGATCGACAGACGGGCATTTTTTCAGAATTTTTGTTCATATTTTTTCTAAAAGAAGTAACATAAAGAGGCAGAGAATCAGTAGAAAACAATGAACGATCGGAAGACTGGAAACGACACGAATGGAATATGAAACCATCCTGTTGTTGATGATTACAGAGACCTTTCAGGTCTCAGTATTGTCCGTCAGACGTATATATATTTATATAAATACATATGTGCGTATTATATAAAGGGAACCTATAAAAAACTCATCCCTCGGTCTCCATTCGACGATGTAATCCTGCCACTCAACCCCCTCAATATGAGCTCGAAACATCGAAGAAGGCGCGTGTGTCGCGAGTAGATATGCGCATGCGCGGCTCGAGCTAGCCGCCAGCGAGCCGAGGATCGCCGAATAGACACGAGAGGGAGCGTCGGGGCGCGTGGCGCCGTGGCCGAATCTCTGCTACAGCAGTCGCGAGACGACCGTCGTCGCGTTGTCACGGATAGATATCGTTGCGTATACTTCCCCCCCTTTTGCCTCGCGCGATCGCCCTTCGCAATTTTGTCAATTCGCGATAAATTTAAAGTTTTATCATTTTCTATACATCGATGAATAAACCACGGGTTTATTGAACGAAACTTTCCGACGAATTATTCGCGTGTTTTCATCAGAATAATAATTTTTGTTATATTTTCTTTTTGTTTTTATACATAATTTCAACGTGTTTCCATAATGGAAACGAACGATCGCACAATGATTTCGTGATTTTAGCATTTTACACCCGTCGTTTTATCGTGAAAACTGTGACTAAATTGGCGAGTGTTAAGCAAGAATGAAATTTTTTGCTGAAAAAAATCGATCGTTTGATCGATAGTTTGGAGAAATAAAAAAACAAACAACCACAGAGTGTTTTGGTGTGAATACTACACGACAGTTATCGTCGAGTGTGGCTTGTGATGTGGATTATTCGAACGAATACACGAAATGTTTTGCGTGTTGTTCGATAGGGATTAAAGATCAAGGAGAAAATTTTCGTGGAATAGAAAAAAACGTGATATTTTCGTTACTCATTAAAGCCGAGTGAAATGTGAAAATATTGCTTCGAAATCGTGCTGCGAGTTGATCGGTTCTACAACGCCGGTCACGCGTGTTTAACTCTATCAGCGCGTTTGTTTTCGTCGTATTCACGATCGCTGGAATCAACGATTCTTCTAGGAAGCGAACGTAAACAATTGCTTCTACAATCGTTCCTATTCTCACACACTATTGCTCTCTCGAATAAAAGTTTCGTTTGTTTACGTTTTTCATCGATATCCCCAGTGCGTCGAGCCAGTGATTACCGAATATTTCAATCGCTCAGTGTTTTCGTATTACCCTTCATTCACGTCTCTTTCGTTATTTTTTTTTTTTTCCTTATTTCGATAAACCGGTGAGGGAACATACGAATAAAACAAGTGAGGGCTCGTGTTATTTCTGCGATGAAAAAGTGTTGGTGATAAACCAGTTGTTTTTTTCGTAAAACGTACAGTTTTTACGCAAAGTGTGATCTCTTATCTGTCTCTCTGGATATTACCCAAAATGCAGTCCTACAGGATCGAGATTCTTTTCGTCGTAGCGGCGCTCGCAACCGTCGTTCAAGGTCAGTCGGATTTTTTCTGGGAATTCACATTTCTTGATATAACGAATTTTCTTTTCCAAACAGTTAAAATCTGTTGGAACAAACTTTTTCCGCATCTTTCTTTCTGACCACATCATATTAACGAACAGATATATATTTTTTAATTTATTTTTTTAATTAAACAACTTTTTTATTTGGCTTCTTTTCACTTCACTTACTTCATTGTTTCTGAGAATTTTTTCGGATTTTCCATATCGGAATATCTGGAGCTGAATAAATAGTCGGTGAAATTTTGTTTTCATTTAACTTTTGCTAATTTCAAGATGGCAGGTCAAAATTTCGTGTTTCAAAAAAAATTCATAAAACTTGGTCACTGATCTCTGAAGTAACAGTCAAAATGTAGAGTAAAAAAATAGAGTAATACTTTTTCGTCAAATGACAGATCCTTCGAAAAATAATCGCTTCACAATGGTTTTGGATATTTATTCAAATTGGTTCAAACCATAAATTGAACATTTTTAAATAATGCAGTGCTTCCAATATGGACACTATTTTCATTAAAAATTATTAGGACTTCGATCTAACTGTAAAAAATTGACGAAACATTGAAAGACAGCATAGTTGTAATCCACTCAAATTTTTCAATTGTATTTTTTAATCTCTCACAAGTTAATATCATCACTTTTTCAAACATCGTAATCCAAGATGATTTCGTAGCATAAAAGTGAAAAGAGTTGAATCAATTTTCCCTGCTAAAATTTATTGAAAAAAAAAAGAAATTGGCCATAAAATTAAGGAGCGTTATTTTTCGCTGCATTTAAACGACGTAATTTAAAGCATTGATGAAAAATATTGAGAAAGTGTTGGTTTAAATGCGCGGTAGATCGAATTCTATGCACGATTACAATAGAATCGGAATTTGCTGATGGCCTCGTAGTTGTCACGAACATTTAGCGATCGTGGCAAAACACCTTAAGTTTCCTGAAAATGAAATCCCCTCGAGAAGATTGACGGAAGTTCATGAAAGCGTGCTTCGATTTTCCAATGCTTTCCACTTCGGAGGCATTTATATCTGTAAAGTCTGTCGTTATATATCTATCGAAAGACTTTTCTGTCGATTATTTTAACGGCAACGACGAGATGTTAATTTAGCACTTTGTTCCTGCCCTGCGTCACTCGATTATCCACCGTTCTATGAGCGAAGACAAAACTTTGTCAACGTGTCTTTCGAACGGAGCTTTACAACCCTTCTTCATCGTCTATCTTTCGTCGCTCTTTACCTCCTCGTTGCTCGGAGTCCTAGAGGCTTTACGTAAAAGACTTAACTTTGGCAGGTGGTTCACTGCTGGAGTTGAGTATGACGAATATACACCTTGTCTCTCAAATTATCCCGCATCTATCACGATACACTCAGTCCATACACATCATTCGATCAAAACACATTCAATCTATTAAAACATTCATTAATTAATGACACAAGTAATTAATTCAATAAAATAGAGACACCCCATGAAATATTGCAGTTAGAAATCTAATTACAACTTGTTCTACTTCAATTACGAGTTGAGTCACCCGTCACTCTTCCACATCGAGCTTTCTAAATTTGTAATAAGAAGTGAAATAGAAAATTCATTTTTCGCATTGAAGGCACATAAGGTCTCGCTAGAGTTCCGGTTAATTATCGAAAATTTTGACATAAGTGGGGGAATAATCCGATAATTGTAGTTGCTACGTTTTGAAGGAATGGCTAAATTTATATATCTTTCGGGTAAAATTGTCTAATACGAAGTTGAGATTTTGTATTTTGTAAGTTTCGGAGTTTTTTCGTGAAATTCGAACTTCGCTACTGCTCCCCATAATATCGCGCTTAAAACTGCAGTGTTATCTTTGATTGCAAATATCTACAGTATGGTGAATCCTTTCGTAATTTTTCACGTACTTTCATATATTTTTTGTAATTCTGTAGAATATTGCTTTGACAAGACCATAAATAAGTTTACATTCACACTCTAGTTGGAAAACGCAGGGTTAACTCCAATATTTATTTATTAATTTATTGTTTATTAGACACGTTGTTCTATGAATGAATGTGGAACAGAACAGTTTTTTCGGTTTTTTGCAAAATGCTGTCCATAGTAATCACTCGTTTGACTATTAGGCTTCAACCCAATTGAATTTGTAAGTGAGCCCTTAAGAAGTGCATAACGCTTAAAATAGTTCACAATTTTCATAGATTTCTTGTTATACTCCTTTACAATGCAATTGTCTCATTCACGTCTACCATCAGGATAATGACTCGCTTCATAAAATATTAAAAAAACAGATACACTTCGGACGAATGTACATGCAGCTAAATATCCGTAAACATTTTTGGCCCAATCGCATGAATGTAGACATCGTTGAATAATAGTGATCATTGTCTCAATTTGCTCGGTTGTTGTTGTTATCAATTTATGAAACTTGGGTGTATAGACGAAACTAAAATGTGAAAATGGCACAAATGAGAATAATTCACGAGCCTAGTCTTAGTCGTGCTTCCTTCCACGTATATGGCCCACAGTTCTTTTTTTATCTATGCCCGCTTTATTCACACAAGTGCATGTATTCGTACACTTTCGTCTCGTAGCTTTTGTCTTATACAGAGCTCAAGCAACGGTCAGCCTCGAATAATTAATTGAAATCTATACCAGCATGAGCTAAAAATAGCAACATCATATTCCACCCCCTCATATACAGGGTGAACTTTTTTTTTTTATCGATGATAAAGATCGCAAAATACACAGCTGACGTGTACAGTTTTTCTTGGTGCGAAAACCCAATGGTTCTAGTATAAAAGTACATTTTTACCACGTGTTGGCGTATATTTTTCCATTCTTATATACATGTATATAAATACACGTATGGTGTATATATAAGCATACATATGCGAGGACCAATTTAATGCTGAATAATTAATATCGATGTTCAGTGGCTCGGAACTCCGTTCGAACGCCTCCCGCAAGGTGTATCACGTATATTTTTTTCTTCTTTCTTATTTTTCTTCCACCCGCAGTCTCGTAGCTGCATGTTATATTATTATACATGTTGTGTGTATATATAGACTGTATGAACGTATAAAGGACATAGGCTAAGTACACGGTATATACCTATAATTTGAAGTGTAGTGGAGTGATGTCGGAAAACGTCAGTGTTATGGGAACATGAAACTGACTAAGCATGATAAATTTATATCTATGTGCGAGTGTATATTCATAAATATGATAAATATATATATACATATATAGCTTTGGTCTACATGTGTATGGATGATGCATGCAGCGATCGCTAAACAGCCGTAGAAAAAAGAACGTCATGCGATCGAATTGAAAACTCAGTTGAGAGTGTAATAAAACTCTCCCAGGTGACGAATCCACTTGTATTGTTTTTTTTTTTTTTTTTTTTTTCGTCTCACTCCCTCTAGAAAGCCGATATTCTGCTTGGGAACTTTGTCTCGATTTGTTTAATGTTATTATCGAAACATTACAATAAGTAGTCGAAAGACGAGCATAAATACGATTGAAGAATTTATCGTGCTACTTTATTCATTAGTGCTTGCTGTTCGTGATTTTACTTTTATAGTTTCTTCGCGTCGAGTTTGTTTTTTCATTTATTTACATAATAAATGTTGAGAATTATCGATTCTGGAAAGTTTTTCCGTGTCCTGCTCTAAACTATTTGCTGGTGTGGCACTTCTTGGAATTGAAAGTTTCTGTTCCATCCGTTAATATTGATTTTTTTTATTTTTCGTCCTGAATTTTTCACCTTCCTTTGAATTTCGTTCTGTTCGTACATCGATTACTTCGTAATCCAGAGAAAAAAATCGTCCACCCGCACTTATTGTGTCCCAGAAACCGCGAGTTCTCATAGGCATAGAAAAAACTGATGAAAGAGGGAAAATGAAATGAAAATAAACGTTTACATGTGAAGGAAATGAGACGCGAGAGGCGAAGGAAAGGAGAGGTCGCAAGATAAATCGAGTACTCTGTCGATTTTTCCGGCAAAGTTTGAAAACGACTTCTCGACGACATAGAGGTTTACATACACATATATTTTCGTGTATAAGTTTTTGCCCAATCCTTCGAGATCTTGCATTCGCATTTTCTAGCAATGCTCACGATTTCAAGGGCTTAATACACACACGTGCAACCGATATCGTATAAAACGAGACTTTACCATACCATAAAAAAAAAGAGAGAGAGAGAGAGAGAGAAAGAGAGGGAGAGCCCGATCTAACATCGCTGCTGCTGCCCCGACTGTCAATCCAAGGAACGAGGGAATCGACACTTCCAATTTAAATATGTAAAATACACCCGTAACTCGCAACTTGCCTATATATCGAGACTCCGCCACCTCTCCTTCTTTTCTTCATCATCTTCTTCTTCTTCTTCGTCTTCGTCTTCGTCTTCTTCTCGCTCTCTTTATTTGCTTCAACCGCGCGCCACCAACGCCGCCGCGTCTTTGCTTCTTCTGCCTCCTCTCGTCCCGCGTTCTCTACCAATTTAACTTCTTATTCGTTTGGCGCTAGCATACTATATAGATTTATTACGCGAATTCTTATATATGTATATATGTGCGCGTATGTGTGAGTGTGTGTGTTCAGCTGTCGAACGCTCGATCGACCTTTCTCGCGAAAGGCGCCTCCAGATAGGAAGCTCTCGTCTATTTTTCCATCCGCACTCTCCTCATCCCATTTTCTTCCGCCTTCACATTTTCCTTCTTGCTTTCTCTCTCTCTCTCCCTCTCCCTCGCTGTTTCCTAGTCTTCCTCTTTCTTTATTACTGTAATTTTTATTCCAATCACGATTTGACCTTATTCCACACAAAATCGTAAATGAGCTCATTCGTTCCTTCACTCCATTTTATCAAACTGAGAAAAATCTTGAATATTTAATCTTATCGGTCTCCCTGCGTGTTGACCTCATTTTCTCGTGGTTCTACATTCAAACGTCATTACAATAAACGAGAATAAGAAAAATTGTAAAGAAAAAAGGCCGCGGATAAAACGTTTATATATACGTCGGTAATACATGCTGATAAGGCCAAGATATTTGCTGTCTCCGAGTTATGGACGAGATTCTCTGCCGCGACGGCACGCACGCAGCATCTCAGTTTTTCCCTCGTTCTTATGTCTTTTTTTCTTTCTTTTTTTTCCATTACGTTTTTATTTTTATTTTATATTTCCCCCC
>JACEOJ010000199.1:0-69477 GCA_013761285.1 Campoletis sonorensis
CTCTCTCTCTCTCTCTCTCTCTCTCTTTCTCTCTCCCTCGGAGTTTCGGTGCAGCCAAGTGATTCGGGCCGGCTTCCACGTAGATTCCCGAGAACCCCCTTCGAGGCCTCCAACCCCGATCGATAGGTACATACGCAGGCAGTACGTTAAACGCACACACACACACTCGGAGGTCCATGAAGAGGTAAAAAAAGTCAAAAAAGACGAAAAATCGTGTCTAAAATGACTTTTGAGGGCTTTAGGTTTTTCGATACTCGATAAAATTGCGAAAAAAAGACTTTTTTTCAATTGGACCATTTTATTTTGATGGTTTTTGGTCACCACGTGAAAGCCTTTAAGAAAAAAGATTCATTTTTATGCTATTTTAGGTCCTAGTCCTAAAAGAAATTTAGAGGGATTTGGGTTTTGTCGCAAATCACTCAAGTGCCAGGAAAAAAGACTTCTTTTTCAATTGGACAATTTTATTTTGATGGTTTTTGGTCACCACGTGAAAGCCCTTAAGAAAAAAGATTCAGTTTCATGTTATTTTACGTCCTAGTCCTAAAATGACTATCTAGGAATTCGATTTTTTTTGTAAATTCACTAAAAAGTCATAGAAAATTCTTTTTGTTATTTGAAATTTTTTATTTCGATGTTTTTTACTTACTTTGGGCGTTATAAAAATATGAAGAAAAAAAAAGCGATTTTTTTAAGACGCTTTTATCGTCAGGGATGAATTTTTTGGCATATCGCAATCTCCCGCCGTCCAAGGACGAGACGCGCCACCGTCGCTGCATCATCCAAGTATATAACTCACTCCTTTCTCACTCTCTTCATTTCTCTCTCTCTCTCTCTCTCTCTCCCTCTCTCTCTCTCTCTCTATGATTTTCTCTCGCACTTGGTGTAGACGGCAAATGTATATAATACTGTGAAGAAGTAGGAGAATTGGAGGGTGGAATGGAAACTGCGGGTTTCGTTAAGGGCATCAAAACCTCGGAGTCTGAGGAGAGAACAGAAGCAAAATTTAGCCGCGGTTGGAGCCTCTATTCTGTTATATTTTCTGTGCGACGTATTCACAATGCCAGAAATTTCTAACAATGGCGTCGTTAGTTAGGAGAAATAATAAAGATCGTAAATTTTAAGATTTTTAAGATTATTTCAATTTATTTTTATTTTTATTTTTATTTTATTGTTTATATAAATTTTTATAGGCTCTAATTAAATTTTGAATAATTTGATACGAAAAGACGAATTAAAACGACATCGAGATTTCTTACTTTCTCCATTTTCAACGACACTCCGCAATCATCACTCATCCACAAAGTTTTGAACGCCTTTGAAAAATCAACTCAAAGAAAAGCTCAATCAAACTCTTTGTGAGTTATAGATCAGTCACATGCTGAATAAGTGAGAATCGGAAAGGACGACGGTAAACAGACCAGGCAACCAACCAACCAACAGCCCTTTGCTACGATGAATGTGGGTTAGCGAGATCGAGAATTAAATGAACTGCCTCAGGCTCCTGCAAACTCATATTACACCAGCCACCCTCTTTATCTACTATTTACACGTATACGGGCTTCTATGCGAATTCCAACGATGAGACTTTGCTTAAAATTGTACTTTTAGGATAGAGCCTTGGGAAGGTTGATGAATTATTTTCGATTTTTAGACTTCGTGGATTGGCCAGGAAAAATTCTAGAAGTTGAAACCGTGGGTATTCATAAATCCGGGTTTTTTATATGCTTATTGGCAAGATATGACTTTGCAAAAAATTGGACTACTAGAATAGACCTTCGGGAAGGTTGATGAATTATTTTAGATTTTTAGACTTCTTGGATTGGCCAGGAAAAATTCTAGAAGTTGAAACCGTGGATATGCATAAATCCGGGTTTTTTATATGCTTATTCGTAGGATATGACTTTGCAAAAAATTGGACTACTAGAATAGACCTTCGGGAAGGTTGATGAATTATTTCAGATTTTTAGACTTCGCAGATTGTCCCAAAAAAATTCTAGAAGCCTAAAATGTGTAAATTCACTAAATTAGAGATTCCCCTGTCAAATCGTACGATCCGGATTTGCAAAAAATTCCACACCTAGAGTAGACTATGAAGAAAGTCTGTGAATTATTTCAGAATTTTATCTTTCCAAGATCGTTCAAAAAAAATTCTGGAAGTTTGAAACCTAAGAAATAAAATAAATCCGAACGGACAAGCAGGAACGGAATAACCCATATATAAATATTTTCGTCCAAAAGCATTGGAAAATACACAGAATTTTTCTGGCGGGATTGAACAATAGCAATATATTCATTCGTTACGTGTATATAGCCACGAGCATGAATCTCGAGACTGCCGATTGAATAAGGGTTGCGTATTCACCGAGACAAAAAAAAAAAATACCGCTACAAACACACGTGGTTTTTCGATACGGATAGCGTTATTCGTCTCGTGCCAAGACTACGTGCGACTAATTAAAAAAAATTTTGTATACGTATCGACTTGGGGTGAGTAATGAGGAGGCCCCACCTCCGGGCTCAATACCATTTTTTATTCTTTTTTTTCTTTTTTTTTTTTACCTCCACCTTATTAATTAGTACCGTCCATTATCGAAGAATTCATACGCGTTACATTGAATTTTACGAGTGCGAGGGATTGGGCTATTTTTTTTATTTTTATTTTTATTGAAATTTTTCTTTTTTTTTTTTCATTTCTTTATAAATATGCTACGACCGCGGAACGTAGAAAAGATTGAATTGAATTGAATCAGAAAAAAGGCAAATATATTAAGTTCGTATTCGTGTGGGTGTGGGATGAAAAAAAATTTAATTATTAATTCATTAATTCGCGTTGGCGTAGGTCACGATTCGAATCGAAAATATTTCGATTTTTTTTTCTCACTCATTTATTCCTCGACCTCAGAATTTCCACGAGTTATTATTTATTTTACTTCACAAAAGTAATTAAATCCCCGGTAAATGACACTTCGGGTCAAATTGACCCAGTGTGGATTTTTGATAAAAATAATTTTTTTTAAATGCAAGTGTCACTACAAAGTTTATTAATCGGACATAAAATAATATCATTCGGTCGATTTAACAAATAAAATGGGTCGCCGCTAACCCAGAACGATCGAAACGTCTATATCGCGTGTGTTGACATTCTATGACATTTTGAGAATGTCGACAGCTCGATGTGTGATCGCTCAGGAGTGGACCCTGGGGCATATTTCCGCGGTAAAGCGTTCCCATTCGAATCTCCAATGTTGGCTCATCCTTCAACGTAAATATATATATATATATTTCTTTGGAAAATATATAGAGTCGATAGTTTCCTTTGTGTGAGAATGAGAGAGAGAGAAAGAGAGAGAGAGAGAGAGAGAGAGAGAGAGAAATAGATGAGCACGATATCGATTACCGTTTGCATTCCGATATAACATTCCTCAGGCTTTTCTGACTTCCGGCTCTTTGTAGGGAAAACGTTTTCGACGATAAAGCCACAAAAGTTACGGACCAATTCGAGATCGAGTATTTTGTTTACAGTAGAGGAAGATAAAGTGAAAAAAAACAAAACAAAACATGGAGAATTTGATCCGATTTGGAAATGAGTTGGAAAATTTCGAACTACGATCGTAATTAAAATATTTGGAAAGGAAAATAATCGAAAGAATGACAAAACGAATTTTAATCGACGTAAATATATGGAAATATCGTAATTATAGATTTTGTTTGTATTTTAGAACAAATAGGTCGAAATAAAAGTACGATAGACTCTCGTAAGGCTTCGCACATCGATCGCGACCTCAGTCTCTTAATCTTTTTCATTCTCTTTCACGAGTTTCACACCGTAAACAACGCCGCTCGGTTGACAAGGACGTTGCGGACTCCGAGAGACAAGAAACGTGTGAAAAAACGTAGCAGCTTTATTTATCCTCGAGCAAACTTGAATTGAATAGAAAAATAAAATAAAAAATAGAAAAATATAAATTCCGAAGGATAGGAAAACCGGAAATCTGGTCAAAAAATTCAGAGGCTTGTTGTGATAAATTCGTTAAAACGTAGTATCGATATTCGATAACGTGTAATTTAATTTTAATTTAACTTTTAATTAAATTTTAACATGTACCATGAAGAACGATGAGTCACGTGGGATTGTGATCGAACGACCAACGACTGCAGAGTTGACCGGGTCCAAATATTTCGAGAAAAATTAAAATTAAATTTTTGAAAAATTATTAATTATGCAAGAATTTATCGAAAATCAAAATAAAATATAATCTTTAAAGATATTGTCAAAGTTGGTGAAAATTTGAGAACGAATACGAAGAATGGGAGAAAAAAAATCATAACGTACGGGACAATAACAAAAGTGGCTAAAGAACCGGATTTCTCAGGAGAGAAAAGTCGAAGGAGACTCCAACTAAAGATGTGTATTGCAATTTTTTTTTTTTTCGAACAATAGATACGCCTCGAGGCCAAAATATGAAAGAAAAACTGTCCCCGGTGTTGAGTCACTCCTTTATGTGTTTTTTTTTCTCTTCCTCTTGTCTCATTCACCCTTAAGACTTGCCTGTTATATCGGACAAAACTTGGGCCCTCTATGCTTCTTATTTGCTTGGAGGAATATGTGTGTATTATAACGACAAAGAAAACGTGTCCATTGGCCAATCGGCCGGACGACTTCCGGCTGAGCTCTTTCACAAGTTTGCCTCGAGATTCGTCATGCATAGTGGGATTAACAGAAAGAAGCCTTTAAGGGGGGATCGTAATCAGAGATCAAGGAAAATGTGATATTTGATAAAAGAAAAAAGTGTGAAAAACGAGAGAAAAAAACTATAAGAATTAATGAAAATATGAAAATCCTATTTTTTAGAAAAAGGATCAAATGCTCTGGGTCTGAGGGACCCAAAACAAGCCTTAAGGGGTTGGACTATCGAAAAACTTGAAAAATCGATTTTTTTTTCAACTGTTTTGAACGATTCCTGGACATCCAACGAACGTAGAGACTTGGAATTTTGCACACTTGTTCATTATCTCAATAATCGAGTCCCCAATTATTATCTTCTCTCCAAAATCATTTGTTAATTAGTTATTAACAATTAAAAACACCGATTTTGTCAAAAACTCAATTTGAAACGTTTTTTTTCTATTATTGGAGGACTTTAATATTAAAAATTGTGGTTCGAGTCTTCTCTGACACTATTTCCTTCAAGAAAAATCTCAATTCCAATAATTTCCTTAAGCCGATCGTTCAAAATCGAGTATTTCACGAGATTGTCCATAACTTTTTTTAAAATGAATGTTTCTTCACGAAATTTGGTACACAATTTCCTAATAGCCCATAAAAATCGGTGTCCAAAGGATTTTTCAATCGTCTAATTAATTCCTTCGGAAAGCCCCTTTTTAAAAAAAGCCAATTTTCGGGGCGTTGCAGCAGCCAAACGCCTTGAGTCTCAAGATCGAGGTTTCGGAGATGATTTATAAGGAAGTAGCGGAGGTAATATTGGTCGAAAGGCCAAGTACGTGTGTATCGAGAGCGTAGAAAGAGAGAGAGAGAGAGAGAAATAACGTTTTGCTAATCCACGTCCACCGAGCGTCTGCGGCCGAAGAGGAGGGGCGGGGGGGGGGGCGAAGGGTAAAAAGAAAAGGAGGGGAAAGAGAGGAACGCGAGGCTGACGCGTGCTGCATCGACAAGAGTTGCAAGGTAAATGCTCGTTTCCTCATTAAAATGCCAAACATTCACGCCCGTTAGCTCGAGCGACTTCCTAACCCGCCTAATTCGGTATTTCCGTAAGTTGTCTTTGCCTTCCTACACACGATGGACTCCGTAGCGATATAGGTCTGTCCGCATATGTTACGCTCAACATCTGTGTTTGGTCCTAAAACCCTCATTTTTATTGGACAATGAAAATTTTCAAAAATACGAAAAAAAAAATGTTAAAATCGTTGAAATTTTTTTTTTTTCTCAACCAAAATTCGTAAATTAAATCCTGGTCTCGTAGCTTCACTTTTTTTGTCTTCGATCACGGCATATTCCTCGTTAATGTGTAGCGGAGTCTGCCGATACGTATTTTTACGTCTCCAAGGATTTTTTTTTGTCCCCGAACCTCTAGTTGCGATGTATTGAGAAGGGAGGGAGAAAAAAAAGAATAAAAACGAAGCGAGTCTTGCCGGGAGACAATGTGTGCGATGAGAGGTTGGTGGGGATGAAAAAAAAATAAAAAACAATAAAAAAACAAGTAGCAAAAGAAAAAGTACCGGAGCAGGGAGAAAAGTAGAGAGAGAGAGAAAGAGAGAGATGGAGAGAAAAAAAAAAGAAAAAATTGTAATGGCTGGCAGGAGGATCCTCCTGCAATTGGAATGAGAAAATATTCGATATATAGGCTCGTCACACATTCTCCTTTTTACCGAAGAGATTCATATACGTATTTTAATATATATATGCAACACTTTGCATCCCTCGGAAAGTCCGGAAAAAGGAATATCCCAACACCAACCCTTATTTATCCCTCGTTACACACACACACACACACATCCATAGATATATATTTATAAATATACGAATGTATAAAACAGAAAATTGTATACAGCTGCGTGTGTCCTATCCCTCGGGCTTCCCTATCATTTATTAAAAGCTTCGAAGCTTTTTTTTTCTTTCTTTCTTTCTTTCTTTCTTTCTCCCACCTCTTTATATTTTCTCATTCCCTCTGGCGTTTTGCCTCTCATGATTTTTTTCTCTCTCTCTCTCTTCCTCTCTCTCTCTCTCTCTCTCACACTTTTCGCAAGCCCGAATAAAAAGTTTGCCCATTAATGGCCACCGAGAGAACGAGACAGCCATAGATTTCTATTCAGAGAGTATTCAAAGATGTTTCATTGTTGCGAATTGGAGACTCTTTCTCTCTCTCTCTCTCTCTCTCTCTCTCTCTCTCTCTTTCTCTCTCTTTTTTGCCAATGTTATCGAGCTTTTCTCACTCTTCCACTTGCACTCTTCTTTCTCCCATTTTTTCTGTCATCACGATTATTGTTTTATTTTTTTTTCTCTCTCTCTCTCTCTCTCACTTCTCTTTATACTTCCGGTTTCTATTCTCTCTCTCTCTCTTTTTTTCTTTTTTAAGTCACTCTGTGCATCACGATGACGTTCTCGCTCTCAATACACTTTAAGCACTTGTAGAAAATGCTTGCTTTTTTTTTTCTTCGCATTTATCGAGCCACTGAATTCTTTTCTTATATTCCAATGAAATTACTCCGATTATGGATGAAATTTTGAATCCATATTTGGATAAATTGTCGAATTATTCCTTTTTTCGTAAAAAAGCTTCCACACTTTTAATAAAAGTTCCCACTAATTCGTAAAAATTTCTAAAAAATGTTCTCTTATTAAAAAAATGAAAGTTTTATAAAAATTAAAATTAAAAAAAAAAATTACGATGTTAAAAATTGGTTGAAATAAGAAAAAAATTTAAGGTGGAATTGAAGTGTGGGAATTTGGGAAAGTGGAGTCGGCTGAAAGCGATTGAGGTACGAAAAAGTGGGAGCTTTCTTGGTCCATAAGCCCTGATCGTGGTTCTTCGTGGTTTGGAGAGATCTTCGCTTAGCTGGTGAACTTGTTCAGTCTGTGATCTGTCGTGTGTTGGTAAATCTCTCTCTCTCTCTCTCTCTCTATATATATAAATATAAAAAGTAGTGTAAAAAGAGAAGTAAAAGAAAATGGTCTAGGAAGAGTGTTTGGGAGGCGATTGTTGGGTGTAAAGTTTCGTGTGAGTGTGTATGGAGATCGGCTTTTGTTAAATATGGCCAGGGAGCTTCTGGTTCTTTTGTGCTCGTTGACAAAGCCCGAAGAATCCATCCTTCGAATGTGGAACAGCTGCGAGCCATCGAAAGAGCGAGAGCAGGTCAGATTTTCGAGGTTCAACATTTACGAGACGTACATTTCTACGAGGGGGTCTTAACCTCAAACGTTTTTTTTATGTAACTCATTATTGATGCTGTTTGCTCTAATTTTTCGAGCGTTCAAATTAATTTTGCTATTTAAGTGACTTTGGCACATTTTCCAACGTCCTGGGAGTGATTTTTATGGTTTTTTTAGGTTAATTTTTTTTCAAATGCGAAAATTCGAATTGTTTGATTGAAATTTACGAATGGACTAATTTTTAGTTGGACGTGTCGCGTTTAATGGAAGACGGGGTTTAACCGCAAGACTATCTCGAACGTCCTATCTCGTGCAAAACCTCGTGGTCTACTCTGTCGCTTTATTTCTCTACTTTTCTCTCTCTCTCTTGCTCTCGTGTCGTTTTAAATTATACTAAAGCGAGCTGTCGCTCTAAAATAGTGTGTGTTTTGTGGATACGCCTTGACTAGCACACAGCGGTGCAAAGAGCTGTAACAGCGATGACCTAACAACCAGCAGACTCTCAATTAAAATGCCTGCATGTGCGGGGACTTTGAGAGCGTGTTTTAGAGAGCCGCTTATAAATTTGAGCGCTGCTAATAATATTAACGCGTTCAAACTGCCATATACTTAAAATTTATTAAGACTTGTGATGAAAGAAAAAAAAAATGGAAAAAAAATGAAAAAATAAAAACGTAAACGTAAATTAGGTCTTTGGAAAAGTATCGTTTGTTTAAAATTGTTCGTGAGAATAAATTAAAACGATGAAATACGATGAGGGAAATGCGGAACAAGCGCCAAGTTCCAGTGAGAAAAAAAAAACAGAATGCTTATCGGAGTAAATTTGTGGAACGAGAATTGATCTACGAGGGCGAGGGAGAAAGGTAAAAACATGGACGTAAGAAATGATCGTATATATAGAACAACTAGTCATTAGTGCGGATGAGACCCGGGCTGCTCGGGGCACGCGCACCTCCAGATGGAACAAAATATATATTATCGTTTTTTTCCTTCCCTCCTCTGCCCCCCCTCATACCGAAACGAAGAGTAAACGGTCCGGAGTCTCATTTTAGTACGAGTTTATTGGTTACACCTATGACCCCCCCGTAAAACATCGAAAACCCAGGCTCATCCGAAAAAGCACATTTATTAGTCCTGTCAAAATCCATTGTCTATCGAGCTATGGTTATTATCCTTGTTAATAAACTCAGTTACTCATACGCTTTGGAAGCTTTGTTCAAGGTCTGGCTATTGCCAGGTGTGAAGGAATCGTTATTACTTGGATATTTTGGTAAAATAATCGAAATACGTGAATTAGGCCACTTTTATTACGCTATATCTCATCAAATATTGATTTTAGGGGAAAAAGCTTCGGACAAAATTTGTAGGAAATATAATACTGTACAAGTTTCATTCCTACCATTTTTATCGTATCTCTAAGCATTCGCGAGATATTTAGCTAAAACCGTTGTTGAAATCGATTTATTGATTATAACTCTGAAAATACACATTATAGAAAAAAAATATTGAAACAAAAAATGTAGAGTATTAGATTTCCTATAAAAAAGGTCTTCACCGTTTACTCCTTACGACGCATCGTTTACGAGATATTCATAAAAACGTATTTTCCAAGATGGCGACCATCGCTAATGCGACTTTGGCCGCAGCCCCTAAGTTAATTCCAATTGAAAAATCAGTCATCCAGACTTTGTTGCGTTAGGCCAATATTTCAACTCGGAACCCAGACTAAACGGTCAATATTCGAGAGACTAATTTTACTGACTCGAAGACGTAATGAAATTTTCCGAAAAAATAAACTGCCCCGAGGAGAGTGCAAAAGGGCTGTTGTAGGGAAGAAGCTCAACTTGGGTACGATATAGGTTCGCAATTTTTTTTCTTTCGTGTGATTTACTCATCGCATTAGAGGCCCTTACGAGGGTGAGAAGAACTGGCGACAGAATAATTGCTAGGATGAAGGTACGACAGTCTGCTGTGCTTTGGTGAGAAAAGCAAGAGAAAGAGAAAGAGATAAAAAGTGCCCTCCGGCTGAAGAAGACGGAGGCCTTAATGGATTCAAGAGTCACGTCGGAGTAATATGACGAAAAGTCATCTCGACACCTTTTAATGCCTTGGAGAATCAGCCAACATTTTCGGGGGGGGGGAAAGCTTGTCGCTTTTCATGTACCAGCGATTCTCTTTTTTGCCTGATGTCCTGGCGATCTCTGTTAAATGCAATCACGTTTAGGTACAGCGAAGAAATTAAACAGTGATTAAGTTAACACAAAGTCTACGAGCAATGAATTTATTAAAAAAAAAAAAAAAAAAAAAACACCGATCCAAGTGTTCGGCAAAAGTGTGAAATATGATTTTTCGAAACAACGTCTAATAAAATCAGCTCTAGTTTCTGAGCTTGAACATTAGCCACATTGGGGTACAAGCTGGATATGCTTAACACTCGTAAGCCCGTTATACATCCGTGCTTTTACGTTTATTTCGTCGAAAGATGCAAAAGCTTCCATTATGACCAGGGGAGATAATTAAAAAGGCAGAGGACGTTGGTGTGCCTGGCGAGATATTAAAATAGCAGCTTCTGCGCGAGTATTGAGGGAGCAAAAGAGAGTATGAGGTAGAAAGTGAAGGGAATCTATAGAGGAGTAAAAAGGAAAGAGTTTCATGGGGGTTGGCGGCGGTAGAAGCAGAAGAGATAGAAAAAACGGTGCGGAAACGCGTAGCGGTGTATGGTAAGTCCTTATCAGCGAACCGTTATCGCCTTCTACCTTTGCCACATGTTCGACCACACTCGTGGGTAACCCCCGTTGCAACCTGAGGGGTGGGGGGAAGGATGGTTACGATTTCCGGAGCTGGTATGTGGGCATAAGTGCCCACACTAATACATATTTCTCAGGGATGTCTCATAACGAGCCTACGATGAGGTTTATTTGCAAGGCAATGTTTGAGGCAAGGGATATGATACTGGCATATTCCATAAGCCAGAAAATGTTGGTAACGTGTATCGCGTTGGGCCACTAGAAAGCCCACTATCGGGGTTGTTCTCGTGGACAGGAAACAAGAGTGCTACATATAGGGAAAGAGTGAAAGAGGAGGAAAATGGCTGAGAGGGATACAGCAGTTAGAGAGGCGAAACGAGGCCAAACGAGAAAACCAGAGAGAGAGATAGGGAATTAGGTGGAAATGGAGAAAGGCTAGAAGGGTACTCTCCAGGTCTCTGCGGCCTCAAAACGTTCCTCTGCTTTCGGTGGAGCGGATAGGCAAGGCTTGTATGTACCTGGGGGATTTCATCTCAAGCTACTCGAAAGCTACACACAACACACACACACACATCCACATATCTTCTGGTGGTTCATATCAGAAGGTTGGGCTCAGCGTGCTAATACTTGAGTCTCTCTTCATCTCGAGCTTTGCCTCGATCTCTTCAGATGGCAAAAGGCAGGATAGAAGAGCGACGAAGCTTCGTCTTCAAGCCCAGTGTGCCGAAATGCTTGAGAAGCAAAGAATTAAAAAAAAAAAAAAAAAAAAAAAGAGGAAAGAAAATCCAGCATGTACGTTAAGTTACAAGCGAGACCCCCTTTCGCTAGACCTGCCTAAGGATGACGCGCGTCTTTAATTCTACTTTTAACTCTGTTACTTTCGTTGTTGGCCTCACTCCCTATGGATTATTCAACAGCCAACTACTGATGCCTTTAACCTACTCCCTCCTCCTTCAAATCTCTTCTTATTCTCAACTGTACCACACTCTATACATTCACACCGAGATCACGTCGCTGGAACTCTGCATCCATTCATTTACAAACGAATTAAAAGATTGGGCCCAATTGCTTCGTCCTGTATCGAACCAAATCATGCCCAGTTGCTTCTGCCACTATGTCTGGCTACCAGCTAAACTCATCTTCCAACCAGAACTCAATTCATCTATACCTTCATCGGTTTTAAGGCATCTAGTCATTCTCTTCTTGCCAACCAATCATCCCTTCTGGATCTTTAGGTACTTGGACTATCAAGGTCTTTTTCCAAGTCTGGCAACTGGCAGCCCAGTTGCCTCAATATCTCAAATTTCTTCAGAATCTATGCTCATTTTTGCTTTACCGTCATTCTAAGTCATATGACTCTTGGCTCTTTCGGGAGCTGGTCGTGTTTAAGGGTTAATGACAGCAGGACGAAATTCAATTGTCCAGGAAATGTGCCAAAGGGATGAGACCATGATCGCAGTATTTTATATTCTTTTTCTTCCTTTTTTTTCCAGTCTCCACTGGTTATCGTTGCTGTCGCACTCACCCTCATCTCTTCTCGTCATTTTTCATCTCTCTTCTTCTCTTTCTGTTTCTCTCTACTCCATACCAGTCTGGGTTAGCTCTCTGGCCTCCCCTATTTCGCTGTACCTTCCTCCTCCTCCCCCTGCTACTACGACTACTACGGCTGCTGCTGCTGCTGCTGCTGCTACTGCTGCTGCTGCTGCCACGTCTCTCTTTCACGTTGGCATGGCAACTGCTCTCTTAGCCCAGGCCAGACCACAGTCCCAAAAACATTGACCTTACAAAACGCCTCGCGCTGCAGAGTGCGTGCATAGTCATTACCACCAATCCAAATACGAATCTCTTTTGTACATTTTATTTTATTTCATCTTTTTACACACGCGCTTCTTCACTATCTCTCTCGTTTTATCTCTCCCTCTCTCTCTCTCTATCTCTACATCCTCGGTAGGTTTCGAGGCCGATCAGATTATAGTCATGGATCTTAACGAGTCTAGGGCGACGACTATATCGTGTACACTTTACGGAGATAAGATACACGGACACACATATGCCCTGGTTGTTGAGGGGGGAGCCCCATGTGGACGCCCCAAAAATGCATGTGTTTCAAACTTTTTTCTTTGGGAATTAGGGAACAAGCTGAAACTTTGGAATTTAATTAGGTATATTTTGACTTCGGTAAACGAATTTAATTCTTTTTTTTTTTAGTCCCACATTGTCAAGCTTTCTGAACATCGTAGTTTTTATTTGAAACTAACTTCAAGAATTATTCTCATTAGAACCAAAAAATTAGGTTTTTTAGTTTAGTTTTTTTCAAGCACACATAATGAATCTTTAGCTTCTTCGAAAAGTCCATCCCCGAGACACTGTACTAAACCTTTTATGGAAAAAATCGATTTTCATTTTCATGTTGTTTTTTTTTTTTTCTTTTTTTTCATTCTACACGAATCTCCCCCCCTTGAACGTCAAAGTGGCAATTCAGTTTTGTCGTCGTTGTCGTCGAATGACTCGGAACTGCTCTCGATCCTTGTACACACCATGCGAGAGCAGAGCAACTCAGTCGGGATTCTACTTGAATTTGATGTGTTTGTACACATGTACGAGGTGCAAGTAGTCCGGAGATAAGCCCACAGGGGGAAAATCTCCAGCATGCAGCCAACTACGTACGTACGTGTGAGCGAACTTCACATCCACACACACATTAATATCTCTGTATTAATATCCATTTACTCTCGCTCTCAGTGCGATCCTCTGCCAGAGTCGCTGCCATGTGTTTAAACGCTCATGGCTCTCTGGGATAAAAAAAAAATATATATAGTTTGTCACACTGTACATTGTGTTTGGTGATTCACTCTGGCCTTTCGTACTTGGACTCCGGTATTTAACGACTTTTATTTATTATTATTTCGCCTCATCGTCCAGCGTGTGTATTTTTTTTCCCTCTTTTTCTTTTTGTTTTCTCTCTTTTTTTTCTTCTTTACTTTGTTATGTTTGAGAACGAAGTTTCTCTTACAGATTGATCTCATTTTTTCGAGTTTCTAATCAGCTCGAAATTGCTCAATGCTTTTGTTTCATCGCGAGAGACAGAGAAAGAGAGAAAATGATGAAGACTCATGGTTTTTATTATCTCGGTTGACTAAAAATTGAAGAAAAAGACTCAAGTGGGACAAACGCTCGGGAGAGATAGTGACGAGTTGATATTTTACGAAAGGCGGAATCGAGTCTAATAAGGAGATAAAACAGCAATGTCCCCGGGCGTTTGTACGGAACAAGGCACACACTAGTTTTTCGCTTTTTTTTCTTCTTTTGCTGGATTCTCGATGCGTTTTGACAAAAGTCCCACACCAACACAATAATTACGAGGTTTTTTTGTCTCTTTGTTCCTCATTCTTGGTTTTTTTTTTATGATTTCAACAATGCCATCATCATCGATCGATACAAACGTAGAAATATAATGACAGGATTTTCTTCCGTTTTTTTTTGTTCTTTTTTCGATTCTCTTACCAACTCGTTGCCCTTCTCGTGGCCTCAATAAATCGCATTGTCAATCGAGTGCCATTTTCGGTTCTCACCAACCAAATCACTCTTCCCAACGAAAATAGGCCGAACTATCAATCCGGATAATTTCGTCTCGATAATTGATACTCTCAAAAGAACTCACGAACCAATGAAACATTTCTATACCATCTCCAACTTCATCGATTCCTAATTATCCTCCCCCTCCTCCTCCTCCTCCTCCTTCGAGCTCGACAAAACCCTCTAATTAACTTTTCACTCAATATCGATTCCGACTCGAAATATTTGTCACTGAAAGAGGATTTCAATTTTTTTATCTCAAGGGGAAAACCTGAATCAGAATTTTTATCCATTTCGATCAAAACTTTCGATTTAACCAAAACATTTATCGTAATTTTTGTCTGAACCAAAAAAAAACCAAAGAATTTGTTTACTCGATCGTTAGCAAATTTTTTTCGTCAAAAATCCAGCAAATTGTGAAATTTTGAAAAAAAAATGGAATTTTGCCCAAAAATCTTAATTCGGCGAGTGAAAATTATTTTTTTAAATAAATACGAAACGAAATAATAAAAAAGAGAATTTTCAGAATCCTGCACAACAGTTTGAAAAACCACGATTTCTTGTTAAAAAAAGACACAAAGAAATTTATCGATTTTTAGTCAATGTGAAAAGAAAAAAAAATGCAACATAGCAGTCCCGAGAATGGTTTGAAAGAAGTCTTTATCATTTAATCGGCAGTATATTTGAAATTGGCGTTATGCAATCGAACGATAACGCGGCGGGCTCTAGTGCGTGCGAGACTCCGGAGATATATAACAACATATATTTGGGTAAGGGAGAGACGAAACGCGTATATCCGTGGGGTCGAGCGGCGAGTACGTGTAACAAAGATATAGGGGTCAACACGTGGGATCGAGGCAGCTCCGGGGCATCGTCTCATTTCCATATGCTCGAAGCAAACTTGGTAGACAGACGCTTAGGCATCAATGAGGAGGAAAAAAAAAAAAAAAACATCGAAAAACGTATAAAAAGTGAAGAAAAGGGCGTGTGAATTTTTTGAGAATTTTTGTATTCGGTTGAAATAGTTATTTATTTGATTAAAACAAAAAAAAAGAAAAAAAATTGATTAATTCTTTTGTTTGTGACGCAAGAAAAATGAAATTTGCTATTGCGGGACGTGATTGGACGAGGGGAAACTGTGGGAACGTGACGAAGAATATATCGAGCGATTTACAGAGTCAAGAATTTTTGAATACAATGGAAAAAAAAAAAAGAAAAAAATATCGTCTATTTAGCATTTCGTACGTCCCAGGCCGACACTGCCTTGTGCATTTTATGTACACAAATATATTTTGTTAGGATGTTCACCTTGACGTGACCCCTGAACGGTTGAAACCGAAAAACATATCTTTGTCTATATCTCAACATAAAATGTGATAAAAAAAACAGCCCATATTAATTGCTGCGACCGGCATTATCTGCTGGGCTTATCGTTTTCTTCTTTTACATCGTAGCACATAAAACGAACCTATTTTTCCGTTCAAAATAAAATAACAACGATGCTTTTTTCTCGTCTCGAAATTCGAGGAATAACGTATTTTTGCTTTGTTTACATTTCAGAGCTTCGAGGCGTTCCCGGAAACGACCAGTCCACGATGTCGAAAAGACGAAAAAATCGCAGCGTTTTTTCACACTGCACACTTTTTTAATACACGAAATACACTTTTCTCTCATTTATTACAGAAAAACTACGAAATCACATACCTCTCGCGTGCTCGTGTCCCGCCAAAAGCTGACCCTCATTTCCACCGACTCCACAAACTCTTATTCTCCTTGTCGCGCGCACTACCAATCCTCGTTCGAATGCTCACACACTTTTATAAAATGGCAAAAAAAATAATGTCGTTTCAGTAGAAGAGCGAACGTCGTCCCGACCGGATCGTTCGATTGCGCGAGTTACGAATTTTCTCCAAAATCTTCTGACGTGCTCTGCGAAACACTTTTTTTTTAAATCAATTCATCAACACATTTTTATCTCCGATGAATTTCGTTTCAATTACAAAAATCTCCCGTGTATTTAACGACCGAATTGACGAGCGAAATAAAGCACGAAAGTTTGAAAAAAAAGATGGCGAACCGACTAGTTCGTCACGCGCGTGAAACGTGTTTCCGAAAAAGGACGCGCGGGTGCGCGCGCGCATGGCTCGAGCGCTGGCCCAGCTTCAATCTTCGCCGAGCCTCGCCAGTCGACGGTCATCTCTCGTGCGGGTCGGTTCGTGGTTTCGAATTCGCTTCTCATTATTTTTACGTTTCGGCAAAATGATTGTTTCTAAACCTTTTTGGATTTCGCATCATCGTCGAACTTTTTTCGAGTGTATCTCCGTTTTTAATTGTGACTCTACGAATAAATAAATAAAAATGTGCGTTGCGAACGGTTTTTTCGAGTGCACACACGCCTCGCAGGTATAAAGTCTAAAGTCCAGTTCTCATTGTTTTATCTCTCGTGTGAAGAAGAAAAAACAGAAAACGAAAAACACGTGACCGGCGCGACAATTTTCTTACGAAATTATCCGCGTTACAATCGAGAATATTTCGGCCTTTCGCGACCATCGCCTCTTCTATTTTTAGTCATTTTTACGTTTGCGTACATTTGAGCTCGAAAATACATTCGATCTCGTCGGAAAGTCGAGAAAACTTGGAAAATTGTGCTTTTTCACTCTGTCTGGAATTTTTGGGGAGATCGAAGCCCCACCCCCATCCCCTTCGTACTTTTTACGCGTGGACCTAGAATTTCAGCCATTCTCACGTCGCCGGCAAAATTTATCTCGGTTTTTGCACCGTTTTCAAACAAAAATCCGTCTTTTCATCTTTCTAAAACGTTTTCTCCAGCTGAAAATTTTTCATGACAACTACGTCACTATCTTTCGTTTCCTTCTACTAATTTTTTGCGAATTTCTTATCATCGTATTATTTCGTGTTATCGGGACAGGAAAACACTTTGCATCGTTATTTTCGTGCCCGTTGCATTTGCTGATACCAGTTTTTTCGTATTTATCGAAACTCTTGAAAGGGAAAAAAACGATGACTGAATTATTCCAAATATTTTAGTTTCTGCCATTTTCGTCTCGATTGAAAATCAAACAGTTTTTCACTTCGTGCCAACTATTTTCATACAAATCGTTCTATTAAAAAAAAAAAGAATCGGAATCGCATTCAATTTATTAAAACGTCAAACTGTCAAAAAAAAACGAACTCCTCTACTTTTTTTTGTTTCTAGTCCAATTTTTTCGATTTTATTTTCCTGCTCAATTCGCGCATTTGTACGAGATTTTTTTCGTCAACGAAAACGCCCACAATTCGAAAAAAAACGAGCTGTCAAAATTGACAGTTTTTTCTTTCTTTCATTTTTCATTCAACAATCATCGGTGAAAGATTTTTGGATCAATTACAGTTTAGGATCGAATTACTTAGGAATGAAAAAAATAAAAATCTGACCTTGATTCGTCGCTTCGTCAAGAATGAAAAAAAGGGGAAATCAACGTGAACGAAACTGGACACCGTTGCGGATCTTAAACGTGACCACAGTCCCTTATCATTCTCCTGTCCGGTGTTTATGTTTATTCGCTACTGGACGGAGAACTGATAAGGGCCCAAGGGTTGCAGAATCATCGTTTCTTCTCTTCGGCACCGTAAAATTCCAGGAAACTGCAAATCAACAAAATAAACGTAATCGCAAGAACAACGAGAGCGAAAATCGAAGATAACCAAGAAAAACGATAAATTTTAATTTCGAAAGATCTTTTTAGTGTAGAGCATGAAACGTGAGCTAAAAAAAACGCGGGATTTAAGGGGAAAACTTAAATTATAGAATTTCACGAATTTATATGCTAGAAAAAAAAAAATTCGACCAATTGACGTGAACCAAGATTTTTTAGTTGATTAATAAAAGTTCCTTCGACGTGATCTCGTAAAATATATGAAAAATCATCATTTTTTGGATTTTTATTATTTATGGGAAATTCAAGGTCAATTTCTATGAAATAAACACGATTTTGTGGATGAATAAACTTTTGTAACAAGTATTTATTAAGCAACGATTAATGTATCTACTTAAATGCTAATTTTTTGTACAAAAAAATGTTATTTCGACGAATAAAAGAATTGTCAAAGTCTCGCAGTCGTCGATGATGTAAAAAAAAACGAAATAATATGGTACAATCGAATGTAACAGTATCGAATTATGACAAATGCATTTTTTTTCCTTTTTCCATCGACGAATCGAAGAGAAAATCTTCAGGTTGAAGCTGCGGAAGAAAAAAGTTGGAAGAACCGGAAATCCTGCTGGAGAATTTGTCGAGAAGTCGATCAAGTTCCTGTGCATTTGGAGGCTGCGTTTTCAATCTGCAAAACTGTGGGATTTATGTGTAAAATTTGTTGCCTCGGGGTCGATTTGATGAATTCGATCCTTTTGGTCGAAGCGTCAACGAGAACAATTTTTTTCATTTCATCCTTGGGAAGAGAGCGAACGTCAACGATTTTGATGTTCGACAAACCGTTCACCACGAAACTCTGCTTGGCTTCACTTGTTTTCGGCAGGATCGGGGGATTCAACAAGATTTTTGAAATTTTTGGCGCGATCGGGGTTTCCCCGCAATTGGTTCGTTTTCCGCGGGACGGAACGGTCGCTTGACTCGTGTTTACGAGCGTTTGAACTATTGGACTATTTTTCGCTTCTATTCCAACGATGGAACCTGCGATTTGAATTATTTGAACGAATTGTTGGATTTAAACAAATGTATTTAATAAAATGGAGAAAAAATGAAACAATTTCTATCGTTTTTCATTATTTCGACACAATTTCCACGACGATAATAAAAATTGAGCTTCCAAAAGGTTTTCAATAAAATAAATTTACCTTTTTCCATCGATTTCGTCACCGGACAATTTTCATGAGCGAGCAACAAAGTCCTAAGTTTAATAACTTCAGATTTAAGAGCTTTAATTTCGAGTTGAAGAATAGAATTTTTTTCGTTGGCATTGGAAGCCGCTTTCTGGAGTTGCTGAATCCAAGCTTTTCTTTTCGCCCGAGCTCTCATCGAACTCGCTCGATTTCTTGCAAGAACGTCCTGTTTTCTGCATTGCTCCAAGTTGCCCAAACTTTTTTCTGCACAGTTTTTACTGCTCCTCGACTTTTCCAAGTCGTCGGATGAGTTTTTCAGAGTTTCGTTGCTCGCCAAGCCATTTTTTGTCAAAGTTTGCTTCAGACGCTGCGTATCCAAAGATTCCAATTATTTTTAGTATTTCCAATAAAATCGTCAGCTCGTTACCCTCATTTTCAAATTAATCAATCAATTAAAAATAAAATTCATAGAAACCCACCATTTTTGCAAAATTGAGTCTGCCGCTGCTACCGGAACAACTTTTCTTCGCTTCTCTCGCACTTTCTTCCGGTTTGACTCGCACGCTCTGAGTATCAATTGCATCGACTCGATTCTCGCAGACCGGCAAAGCGGAGAGTTGCATTAATTTTCCATCCGCTGTTTTGAGCAACAATTGAACTTCCTGTCCGTTAATAGATCTGCAAAATGTTTCCTCGGTTCATTCTGCTTTTCTTTCAATTGCGAGCGCGCAGAAAAAAAAATTTCACTTACAAATTAGTTGTGGTTCTTGACGTTTCGATTATTTTTGGCGCTATAAATTCTGTAGTTTCGTGAACAACAATTTTGTCACTAGTTTCAGGTATTTTGGACTCTAACATTTTTTTCTCTTCCAAAATGCTGTCATTTTTTGAGTTTTCATTTTCCTGCTCCGTCAGCAGCGATTCATTTTCTTTGGAATTATTAACCGGAGGCTGATCGACCGTCGAGGATTCTGGCAAATTGGGAAATATGTGCGGAGTGTGTAAAGTGTCGTCTGTACCGACTCCCTAAAAATTTTGTACAAAAAAAACACAATAAAAATGATTGAAAATGAAAAAAATAGAAACCCGATTGAATCTTCTTTTTGGAAAATCCATTAATCGACTCATTACAATTTTAATAATTAGATATTAGTGTAAATTGTGAAAAAAAATTAATTGCACCTCAGGTTCCGAGAGAGCGACAGTTTTTCCATCTTCCACGGCGCGTCTGAAGGTTTCTTCGAAAGGATTGACGTTCTGCAAATCTTGAAAGAGTCCAACCTCTTCGCAGTTTCTAATGAATCTGGTTGGCGTCGGAGTTTGATCGGCTGCAAGTTATAAAAATTCAAAAACGGAGACGAAAAATATTAAAAAATACAAAAAAACAAAAAAACGTCAAGAGAATAAACAAAATATTATTGAACTTACCGACAAATGTGTTTTTCCCATTATTTCCAAGATTCAAAACCATGTCATGTTTTTTTTTGTGCACTACGAGATGATCCTCGTTCGTGAAGCTCTGATTACGTGATAATTACGTAAAAATCGTTCAAAACATTTACTTTAGTTAGATCAACAGAAATTGTTGAATGTTAGAAAAGTATTTGTTTAGAAAAAAAAAAAAAAACACACTCACCATGTTACAACCTGGCGAGGGACAGGCGAAAGGTTTTTCCGATTCCCCCATATCGTTATTATTCGTATTATTATTATTATTATTATCAAATCACTCTCAAATAGTCAGAATTGTGCGGCAACGAAAAAACAGCGCAAAAAATCGTGGAACCCCTGCTGTTTTCTCGATTTTTTGACAGCTCCGGGCTAAAAAAAATATCAGCCGAAAGCTCCATTGGGACGAGGCACGTGGCGCCACGGAGCAGAAGTTTACAGCATTCGAATTTGAGTCTTGGCGTAATTATTTTTACACCAGCAGTCGGTAATGAAGAAATTCGCGGGTAAGTTACCGGCTGTAGATAAAAGACACATCTCTTGATGGTCATAAAGTGGTTCGTGGTGGTTCTATTAGATCGTTCAGTGGTTAAACACTTTTTCAAAACATGAATTTGTAAATTTAATCTTCAAGATAGCCCCCAGCCTTTTGTTTATACATTTTTTACTCGGAAAGGGTTCAATTAATATATTCTTCACTGACAAACGATTTCGTGCCGATCAGGCCTCTGGTAAACCTCGCAACTATGAAAATTGAAATTTTTGATGCTAAATTATTTAGCGAATTTTAAGGGTCCTTGGCAGTGACAAGTGGAACACATAATTCAATCAATTGACGCTGTTTTCGTCCTGCAGGATGACCTTTAGAGGCTCTGCTTAAATGAAAATTTAACTTTCTGGTGTTCCCTTTGAGGCGAATCTTAATTTTCACTTTCCAACGTTAATATCAGTTGGAAAAAGTTTTAAATAGTAAATTCTTCACATTATTTTTGTTTGGGTTGATAAAAAGTGTTTTTATAAGTAATACGAAAAATTTAAGAAATAAGAATTAGTTGTTTTGTTCGATTCTGAGGTTTGAAAAAAAGTGAAACTTGAATTTTGGCGAGTGGGGCCAAATGGTAGGGAGAAAAGATCGTAAAGTTGTGGACCGAAAGTTTGTGTTTGGAGAAGGATCGACCAATGAGAAAGGTGTCAAGAAATTGATATGAATTTGTATGTGCTTGAGTTTGTGGTGGTAAATGCGAATAAAAATGTTGAAGCGTATGGTGCGGGTTTGGAGTAAAAGCGAGATGGCTAATGGATGAGAGGCAGAGATGATAAAAAGGAAGGAGATTGTGTGTATGTGTGTGGATGAGGATGCGAGGGACCGAACTCTATCGCCGAGGTATCCGTTCCTCATCAGTAGTCAGAGCGGCGTCGTGAGAGAGATCGAGAGAGCGCGTGTTTACAGAATCCACGAGAGTTTCATTACAGATTGAATGTCCTCGTGGAGCTGTGATCCGGCTCATTCGGAGTGATGAGTGAATAAAAAATCGATTGGCATTATAAGTAAAAATAAATAAATAAAATCGTCACTTATATTCAAAAATGCCTGAGTAAATCATTTTTGTTGAGTTATAAATTTCCGTACGATCGATAAACGTGGATAAATTAAATTTTCTGATATTTGGAAAAGCGCGCCTTTTTGGATTCGATTTGAAGTTGAATATTCAAACAAGTGGCAAAGGTAAGTGACATTGTTTCATTAAAAATAAAGACAATAGTTGAAAAATCATGAAAAATGATACTCCGATTGACATACTGACGTTAATAAATTGCTCCAAATAATTTTGACCTTGATCCAAGTCAGAAAGTCGATACATCCTTCGATCAAAGTAACAAAGTGACTTAAATATATTTTCTGTCGTCTTGCAGCTTCGAGATATCGGGTTTTAGCCAAGTGACCCACTTAAGCCAGGCTCGTGTTGGTTTTAATAAAATAATTATAATATTATCCGAGGAATAATTGGAACAGAATGAATTTTCGAAAATTCTTGTCATTTCCAAATCGCTTGGATCCATTTTTAAGAACCCAAGAGAATTTGTTCGATGTATTTCTTTTTTTCTCGGTTTAAATGCCGCGGGTTGAATGGACAGTGGTGAAAGTGCTCGAGTCCCTTAATGGGGCTCGGTGCTGGAAATAGAAAAGAGGGCACTGTTCGATCTGATCATTGTCAGGGTCAAATGCAAAAGTGGAAGAATATGAGGAAACAAAAGTTTCCGAGATTAATCGATATGACGAACTTAATTAAGGGGTAAGAGGTCGAAAATTTTGTTAAAGAAGGGACTTTTGCTCGTTAATTTTATCCCCGATTCGGATGAGCAAAGTTTTAGCATTGTGGTGAAAGTGTCTGCCCTTGTACCGATCCATAACCCACAATGGAGAGCGATAAATATACTTAAATATACACATCATCATTTTTAACCTCGTGGTTTACTTTCTTTGCTCTCGCAGCGGTCGTATCTCGAAATAATATCAGGTACTATAGATTTTTTTTTTTTTTTTTTTTTTTTTTTTTCAATGCAACTAAGTGTAAATGTTGGTATTTCAAGTCCGAGAGAGAGATAAAAACCTCGCGAGTACTTTATTATATCGTAATATATTCGTTTGAGCAAGAGGTAAAGCAAGGCGGGACCCTCCAGTAAAGTCGAAAGTCAGAGCCAGGAAAAACTTTCACTGACGACGAAAACGTCTCTCGTACTTAAGTATCCACTCGAGGATGATGGGTACAACGATTTCAAACGAAAATTAAAGAAACAAACGTTATGCACGAAAGTATTCTGCTCAGAATGTATGGGCCTTCTCGTATTAAATGATTTTTTCCTCAAATCCCACATTTATAAATTCGAAAACTTGGAAAAATGTGTATTTTTGATGGATTTTTAATTCAAGCCCTTAATTAAGGAGCCATTGGATTTTTATTCTAAATTCTAGAACCAAATTGAAACCAAGGATGATGGAGTTCTCGAAAAAAAAAAAAACATTGACAATTCGGAAAAAGTATTGAGAAAAAAACAAAAGGAGATTATTTGATTTTATTAGAAAAGACCCATGCGCGAAGGAGTTTTAAATAGGAGAGAGGAACGAACGCGATCGTATGGCACGATCCTTGCTTCTCTCCCATATGATGGTTTGTACAAGCACTAAAAGACGTTCCACTTGTTTCAGTGGCCTGGTTTCGTGTCCCACTTTTTAACGGGACTGTACCAACGTAGCGGGGATTCTTATTGTATATATAGATATATACATGAAAATATAAATACAAGAATAATCCGTGAAGATAATGAGAAAAATAATCAAATGTTGAAGAAGACATTGAAAAAAAAAAGGTTGATAAAAATGTTGACTCGAACGCGATGTGAATGAGATTTAAACATAATCGCCGAAATATGACTGTGACCTCAAAATTTCGGTCGATCTCAAAGCTCCTGGTGATTTTGCTGCTAATTATTGTCCCAAGGATCAACGGAGAATTACTAAAGTCGTCCAAGGCTCGTAGAAACGACAGATATTTGTCTGCAGGTACGATCAGTGGTTAAAATTAATTTTACATTTTACGCGGTTTAATTAACAATATTTTTTAATTGAATTTCCAGCGGATGAGGAGTCGACGAACGAAGTGGGAAACATTGAGATCGAGCCCTACGTCGAAGAGTCTCGATTTTTCGACGAGCTTGGATGTAAGTTATAAAATATAGTTAAGCGGGTGTTGATTTAAGAATAAGGATTGGGAAAAAAAATGAGAAAATTGGTGACTGAGTGAGGATTCACGGTGGCGATAAAGAGGCGCGGTTCCAAGTGACTCGGCATTCGAGTCACAAGCCTTCGCGTTGTCTCTGCTCGTCACCGTGCTCGGGAAAGGTAGAGCGTATCAAGATATCACTAAAACTTGTCATGTACTTTATGTACAGCTATATATTACTTTTGTACATAAGGATGTGCTGGAACAAGATTTGTGTGCGTGTCGTGTGTACTTGTAACCTTTGCGGAAGCGAGACATCTGCCTGGTGTCTTTTATTATTGTTGTGTATGTATGCTTTAACGCAGGTAGGTTACTTATTGCTTTCGCACGAAAGAGAAAGGCCCGATTCTTGTCGAGTGGTCACTTATTATCACGCGTTCAAACGCTGCCTTGGTAATGGACAGTAAACTCAGTTTGATTCTTCATTTCGATGAAGAGATTCGATTTCATTGATGAACAGTAGAATCCGAAGAATATGATGGCATCTTGTTGAGCGGAGGATTCCTTGGAACATCGAACATGTAGAATTCTTCATGAGCAGGTCTTATTGCGCGGTCTGTAAGAATCATCATTGTAATTCCAAGCGTTTACTCGTGGGATGGCCCAAAGAAGCCAGAAGTTGGATGATTAATCGAATTGGAAGTTGGTGGGGGATCGAAAAGGAAAAGAAAGCAGTGGGTCCGTGGTAAGGAAAGGGAAAAGTATTGTTGTGCATGGTATGCATATATAATAATAAAAAATCGTGGTAGGGGCAACAAGAGAAGTTGTTGTTAATACTGGAGACACGCATACAAAGCCCCCTGAGGAATAGGGCAGTGGTTAAGATTGAACGGCTAGTTGGACGTTCTTGTCCGGAGCACCAAGTACTTAGTGTGCTCGTGGCTGACACGCTCTCGTGCGGGAAAGCCAAACTCCTTGGCAGAAGGCTCTCTCACGGTGAAAGCAGAGAAGAACATCGAAGCAATACTCGCCTTGTAATTCTCCCTCTTCCTTACTCCGACAACCAGAGACCTCGAGCTAACCGAAGAGACTCAACCGCACAGTGCAAAGTACACAGAGTCACGGTGACAATTGTCCGGAAACGAGATCTTGTGCTGGAGAAAAAATAGTGGTCAACAGTTTCACAAACCTGGAGTCCCGGTGTTGTTTCGAATTAAAAGATCCTCGGGACCATTCTGTTCAAGTGATTTAAACTAAAATCTTAACCCTTCGAGTGTTTACCGCCCTAACTTCAGCTGGAAGTTGGCTGGGACTCTTAAAAAGTTGACCCAGAAGGACTGGAACATGGTTCAACAGACCTGGACCCCTGGTCACTTCAATGGTCACAACTTGACCTGGTGAATGGTCCAAGTTTTTGACCCTAAAGTGATAAGAACCGAAGGAATTGTTTTACGAATGATGTGGCATAACTTGGTGAACATCTAAACCATCCCCAAACACCTCTACATATGGTTTGAGTTTATAAAATGGTGGAGGCGTTGACACCTGGTGAAGCCAGAAGTGGAGGATCAATCAGACTCGATTGCATCAAGGTGGTCATTGTCCTCCTGGCAATTGGATCAACTTCCAACGCAGCCAGGCGCAATTTTCAGTACAGTACTAATTTTAGAACCGACAGTGGATATCAACACAACGATGCTTTGCCCACGAGATTTAACAACCTTCGGAGTAGCTCCTACGAGCCTAGGAATGGTCATGAGTCTCAGGCTTACAGAGTCGGTACAGAACACGATTTCCAGAGTCCCGAATCAGTTGATTTTGCATCCAGAAGGATCAAGTCCAACATCAGACGTCAGATCGATGATAGTGGATCAGCGAATTCTCGACGATTCGTTGATGACTTTGACCTGGATGAGTCATTGGAGTCTTGGAACAAAGAGGATGACGCTGAAGAGAGTAACAACTCTGATCGATTGGCCAGCTTCCTCAAAGATTTAGCTGACACTCGGAAAATAAATCCACAAGATTATGGCAACGAAGGCATCGAGTCTGGGCGAAGAGGAGGCCGGAGGAGAAAGCTAACCAGTCACGAACAAGGCTTGTTGCTGGTTGAGACACTTAGGAAAAAACGGAATTACACTAATCCAGCGAGTGCTGGGGGTGTTGACGACTATCGAGGCTACTCAAGCAACGCTGTCAACAGCGGAATCATGGACATGCTTGGAAGAAGTACGTCGCTGTCTCCCTGGAGGGCAGACTGAGACAAAAATCATGTTTAACCCTAAATAAAAAATGTTTTCATGTTCTTCCAGTTTGAAAAATCATTGTGAAATCAAATTTCAAAGACTTTTTTTTATTGCAGTGATACCGCAAACTTGCAAATACAAGGGTGCCAAGTTCGAGTGTGGTTTGAGCATAAGTTGCGTTCTCGGTGGTGGTCGCCCCGTCGACCTGTGCTCCGGAGGATTAATTTGGAGCTGTTGCGTCGATGACGACGATATTCCTGACAAAGTTCCTAGACCGACAGTGGGTTTGCTACAAAATGCGAGTAAGTCCTAATTTTAACAGCATTTATTGTCCTTTAGCCAATCAATCATACGACTCAATGTTCTTGTAAGTAAAATCTCAAATTTATCAGATCCAAGTAAAGAAAATGGAGAGGATAAATATTCAACGAGAAAATTAGGGTTGAGCATGACGTTGGTATTTGGCAATGTCCGCCTAATTCTCACGCACTAAACCCGGAGTAATGAGGGTTATTAAAGAAAAGAGAAAAACTCGTACAGGAACGTCATGCATGAGTGAATAACGAAAAAAATAAAACAAAAAAATTACTTCGCGTTTATGGGTGTGTGTATGCAAGTAAATCGCATATATCGCAACAGCTTACGACATAAAATTTTTCTGGATTAGGAATCCAAGCTTATCGCAGCGTGAAGACTTTTTGTTGTTGTCGAGGGAGTTACAAAATTAAATTGCAATAATAATTAGTAATTCCTAGTTCGTAATTCGACCTAGAAATAGCCAAGTACGAGATTGGCAATTTTATGTGGCCAAATAGGACGAAAATATAATGATGTTTTGGTGGGGAAGAAACAAAACGTGTTTAAATGAGTGGGAGATGAATTTTAGCGTTCTCGTTAAATCTGGCGAATCAGCGTCCGTACGTTGATGAGGAAGTGAATATCTACAGTTCGAGTCTTGGTCTAACGCGGCCAAAGCCTCACGATCATTATCATCACGAGTCAATGTCATCGCCGACGCGTCCCTCGTCGAATAATTCACCAGGACATTTTTACACGAGTGTAAATCCGATTAAACCAACGAGCAGTCCGTACGAGCAGAATTTTGGTGGCAGCTGGGATCACGATAATCGTCCGAACGACCTGAACTACGATCGTCCTTACAACAAACCAGATCGACCAGACATTAATGTTTATCAACCAATCGATGATTATTCGCAACAGGATGATTATGACACTTCGGGACCGTATCATCGGCCTCAAATTCAACATCAGGAAACTCCCTCTTATCACTCCCCGTATCGTGGTAATGGTTCACAAGGATACAACCGAATTTTCTTGAAAAATGATTTTTCAGGCACCATTATACGCACAAACAACGACGCACTCTGTAAAGCAACGATACCTCGCATATTTGGTGTTGGCCCGAACTCTCTGCTGCTCCTTCGAAGTGTTGCCTGGGGCCTTATGTTTTTATTTTTGCCGAAAGGATCGCGCCAAATCGGATTCAAACATTTGTTTCTGTGACTTTTACCATCTTTTTCCAACAAAGAATTTTACATTGGGCCCGGACCAGGACTTTTTTTTATTTTCTCTATCTAAGCATCCAAACATTCAAACTTTATTATATTTTATGCTTCGCATATTACATTGTTTTCAGGCACATTTATGCACCAAACGACACGCTATAAATTCGAGTGTTTTTCTCTGTCAATCCCAGAATACCCAGGGGCTTTGAAAGCATATTTATTTGAACTAGATAAGAAAACAAATAGAAACCTCGACTAATCGGACGATTGGGTGGGTTGCCTTTTTTGGATTTCAGGCTGCGGCGAATTGTACACGCGAAGCAACAGGATTGTGGGTGGCCACAGCTCAGGTTTCGGCAGCCATCCGTGGCAGGTGAGAGTCGAGCAATACTCACTTCCGGTTCCCTAATTTTTTTTTATTTCACTTTTAAACAGCCCGTCAACATCGTGACAATCTTTTTAATTTCTTTTTCCCTACTAGGCGGCCATTATTAAATCAGGATTTCTGTCCAAGAAGTTATCATGCGGAGGGGCTTTGCTGAACAATCGATGGGTCGTGACGGCCGCTCACTGCGTGGCAACGTCGGTATTTTTTCACTAACTCTCATTCTTACTAAACAGAATATCAAGGAACTTTCTCACTCGGTGTAATGAGCATGAAAATGGCTGATTTTTTAATTTCAATCCGTAAAATTCAATCCAATCCAAAATTCGATTGTTCTACTTTAACAAAATTTCAACAGGATCATTACGAGGCTGTAGTTTTTTGTAAATTTCACACTGAGAACCGTTCCTTAACTGTTTTTTCCCCACGAACTCAATAACTTTGCATTTTGACATAAAATCATTATCTCCAGGACCCCGAACAACAATTTGAAGGTTCGCCTGGGCGAATGGGACGTAAGGGACGCCGCAGAGAAGTATTTACACGAAGAATACAACATCGAGAGAAAAGAGGTTCACCCACAATATTCGCCAACCGATTTTCGTAACGACGTGGCACTTGTTAAATTGTCGAGGGCCGTGGCCTTCAAACAGCACATTGTCCCGGTCTGCCTACCAGCGAGAAACCTCAAACTATCGGGTCGTACGGCCACAGTGGCCGGATGGGGGAGAACGCGTCACGGTCAGAGCTCTGCACCTTCGGTACTTCAAGAGGTCGACGTCGAGGTGATTTTATATCATTATATTTACACCTGGCTACGTGTATTCATTAAGAACTAAGATAAAAAGCGTTTTTCTTGAAATCTGAGATTCGAGCTACTCTCCGCTCGTCATTATTTTCGTTAATTTCACGATTTTTATCGCAGGTTATACCGAATGAGCGATGCCAGAGATGGTTCAGGGCTGCTGGTCGTCGGGAGACGATTCACGACGTATTTTTGTGCGCCGGTTACAAAGAAGGGGGTCGAGATTCTTGTCAGGTAATTTTTTTACATTTTCCCGAAGGAAAAATTCATTTTAAGCGAAAAAAACGGTAATAATGGGGATGAAATTTTTCCAGGGGGATTCCGGGGGTCCATTGACAATGGCAGTGGAAGGGAGGCACGTTCTGATCGGTCTGGTGTCCTGGGGAATCGGTTGCGGTCGCGAGCACTTGCCGGGAGTTTATACGAACATTCAAAAATTCGTGCCCTGGATCGACAAGGTTATGAGTTGAGATTCGTCACGACAAAGTGAAGAGTAGAGAGTGAAAAACAATTAAAACCGATATAAAGAACAAAAAGTAAAACAACAACATCGAGATCGGGAAAATGGAGTTTCCCATTTACTGTCTCGCGGCTGTTGAAAATTCGTCCGAACGACTGTAACATGCTCATGACGGCATTTGTGTTAAAGAACATTTCGAATCGAGCAAAGAAAAAAGCTTGAGAATAAATATTGAAACGCGGCTGCAAAAAAAAAAAAAAAGAAAAAAATGTCCAAAGACTTTCGAGCGCTTCGAATGTACGAGAATTTTTACAATTATTTTATTTGTACAATATATTTATAATAAATATCTTAAGCGTTATATATTTTGTATCATAATATTTATGTGTGTGTCCGTCGAACGTAGGCGTTTTGTAGTTTAAAAAATAATTATTTTATTTCAATTTTCGCATTTCATATCGAATAAAAATAAATTTACGAACAATAATGGCTTTCGTCTTTCATTTATTCCTTCTTCGATGTATTTCTGACGAAAAAAAAGTCGATCTAAATGTATTTAAATATCTTGCACGGAAGTTATCCACGATTTTCTACATTACCGACCGATGGTAAAGCGACGATTTTCTATGTTATCGACGCTGGAAAACGTAAGCTACCGCGACGGGCTAGCGAGGGAACTGCATTTTGAAAATGCTCAAGAAAAACATCGATGGGAGGGCTCTGAATGAGATTCTGAGGAATATCTGCTGCAGTAGCAATTGCCGGAACCTGCAACGCTCGCATTTCGAAACGGGCTAAGCTCCTAATTAGAGCCAGATTAAGCGCGTGTCCTCTGGGAGGCCGTTTCAGACATTCTCGCATCCCCTCTTTTTCTCGCTCCTTCTTTTCGCCGCGCCCCCCCCCCCCCCCCCGCCACGCAACCACTGGGCGAATAGCGATACGCCTCCCTCTAATTAAATACAACCACGTGACTTACTCACACGATTGCACGTTGTAGGACGATTGAAAAAAAAGAGTCTACATTTTTTTAATGTTGCAAATAAATTTGCGAGGATTTCATGAGAGGAAAAACTCTCCCAAAATTTTTGGTACTTATTGAAAAAAGTTCCGGGTCAAATTGACCCAGTGTGAATAGAGAAGGCAAATTATAGGGTAAAAGAATTTTCCAAACATTGTAAAGTATGCGTTTATATGGAAATAAATATTTTTTATTCAATTCTCTAAAGATTTTGACTTTTTGAGAATTTTTATATCATGATTTTTATCTGAAATTGGAAGAAAAAGAAATCAAAATATATGAAAAAGTTTCTTCAAACTCTAAAGTTCTTAACGATACCGAAATTTGGAGAGAATTAATTTTTTTCATAAACATACATAACCTCTTAACTGGCAACACGAAGAAACAAAAAATATCGTTTTTCTTTTTGAATCACCCTAATGTATATGTGTATATACACGATTACGTAGCCTTTAGAGTGGTGAGGGGAGGTGTACAGGATGAGCTTTAGTTAGGGATGGGGAAAAGCGAGCCTCGGGTGATGGGGAATTTCGCGAACGTAGAAACAGTAGAGAAAAGAGAGAGTGAGAGAGAAGGAAGGGGCGGGGGGGGGGGTGAAGAGATGGTGGGACGAAGCCCAGCGAGAGGGCTTAATGAAAAGTGTTTGCCCCGTAAAAGTTAAGATTAATTGGCGCTTGGGGGATGGTTACCGCGGTAATCAGCCCGGTCCAGTGGTTTTCAAACGAACCCAACTCCGAGTCGAGTCCATTTCGAGAACTGTACAGTTATGGAGGGATGACTGAATTTTACGTTTTTTTATATTGCCAACATATCGGAATGAAAATGAATAATATCGTTAATTCGATTCCCTAGTTTATCGATAACAAAAGAAAAAAAAGAGTGTTACGTCAACGCTGGAACGATCGATACTTTTGTTCTGCGATGTTTGGATCTTGTTGAATTAATTGAAATGTTCAAAAAAATCCGGTATGAAATAAATCGACTTAATGAAGTATAAAAACATAAAAGAAATGGGTTGAGTAGCGCTGGTGAAACGAGAGGTTAATTTGGCGACACCTAGTTTCATTAACAACGCCATTAAAAGTAATGGCTGACTCGGGCGTCTCACAGGAAGGTTCGGGGACGCGGTAGGAAGGTGGCGCTCTAGAAGGATATGACGCTCATAATGCCCTCCGCGCACATATACATTTATATCAACTAATCTAGGGAGACAAGAGTGAGAAAGAGAGAGAGAGAGAGAGAAAATAACTATTTCCAGGTTGTTCGGTTTTATACACACATATAAAGCTAAGAGAATCGAGAGTCGTGCTTAGAGCGTTTGGGATGTGAATGGAGAAGTTGGGGAGAAACTGCAATTACCAAGTGAAAATGGCGGGGCCGCGAGGACGGAGGAAGGAAGGAGCCTGGAATGTCGATATTTGCGAGTCCGATTATGAGACTGGAGAGCATTAATTTCTAAAAGCTGAAACGTTGATGAGAATAATAAAATGAAAAAAATTGTTTAAGTGGTTAAATAATGATTTTCGATCAATTTTTTATCGTTTTAGTCCGAGTAAGACGAAAAATTTCGGACAATCGGCAAAAAAGAACAAAAGTGAAAATCGTTTAATGCCAGATTTGGAGAAATGAGATAACGTGAGCCAGATGTATCATCGATTAAATATAAACGTTCGACTAGGCTTTACGATATCAATTCGATAACATGTAGCTCCGATATCAGTGATAATTAAAACGTTATTGGTAAAGATTTAGAGATTTAACGATCAACGAGAAAAAGAGAATCGATGTGTGAATGTGTGTGCTCTTTGTTTTGTTTTTTTTTTTATTTTTTCACCTTTTTTTTTATATCTGAAAAAGTAGGATCGATGAATCGTACCTTAATCTGATAATCGGGCCCTGCTCGCCATCGCTTATTGCGAATTGTGCTGACGAATCCTATGGATTAAATTATATCTGTGAACGTCTATTTGTGCTGGTTGGTAATGCGCGGATATTACGATTAAATGAGCGTTCAAAAGTCCTCGAATTGTACGTGGCGATCGTTTATCGTTCAAATACTTGATCGAAACAAAAAAGAACAACAATAACAAGCTCGCGCCGAACGAGATTATGATTTTAATTGAATTTAAGTTTTCTTTGTATCGATCCGTCGTTGTTTGGAATGACAACCAAAAAACCCAGTTCCCAAATTCCCTAAGATGTAAATGAACGATTTAATTTTCTAGTATAAAAATATTAATACAAAATGCAGTAGGAGAAATAAATAAGGAACCTAATGGGTGCAGTGGTACGTGCCTTTAGGCTAGAACAAACAAATGTGAGGCAGTCGGTCCTCTTAGAAAGGCAATCAGAGCTATCGACACAACCAATAAGCCGAGAGGTAGGTGCATGTGTTGTGCGTAGAAATGCATACGTATGTACACAAAAGGACTATACAAAGAGGGAAAGGATCTAACGCGAGGCTAATCGTCTTCAAGAAGGAGAGGACCGATCCATCATATTTTATTGTACAGTTTGCCAAGCGATAGGCGACCTATCGTGTGTGGAATGTTTGCTCGCACCTTGAGTCGGTGTTTGATCAAGACTATTCGGCAGCAGGCCGAAGGATTTAGAAGTAAAAAGTCCGCAGGAGTGAAGAAAAAATGATAAATCCAACAGATGTAAACTTCAATGATGCGAAGCAGTCCTTAGTGGAGCTCCATAATGTTGTCATCGTTCGAAAGTAGTTCAATGATAGAGAAACTGATTGGGCGTGATTGCCAAGAAGGATAAACGCGCGGTGTTGAGGTCGCGGGGGATGAATATGAGAGTGGAAGATCATGTGGACATGTGCCGCTTAGCGGAAGCGAAATATCAGCGTTACTGGCACGATCAAGGAGATGGGTATAACGAGAAACTAGCGGAGAGAGGAGTAGGATGTTATGTACCTATAATACCCATAGAGAGCTCTCTCGTAGAATGTCAAGAATCTCTTATCTCACTTGATTCAGTGGAAGCAGAAAAAGACAGGATTGGCCTCTCGATCTAACCCCCGATTTGCGCATCGTAGACGCGAGGCGGCAGTATGAGGGGGTAGTTGATGACGCGAGGGGTTGCGCTCTCGACGCGGTGGATATGGTGCACGGATTGCTAGAGGGCGGAGCTCCAGTCTGGTCTCTCGAACGGTGGGGCAACGTTGAAACTCGACTGGGGCGGGGCACCCCCGATTTAATCGGCTATCTTCATCTCTCTCTGGCTGCTATATCTTTCTGGCTCTGCGTGGGCTCTCGTAGAGGGGAAACGATTTAACGTTATAGACACAACACACATACGTAGAGAGAGGCCGAGAGGAGAACGACGTTTGGACGCCTGGACACGCGACTCCACTCGGAGATCGTTGCGGACAGCCTGCTTCACAATTTCACTTTGCTAAGCGACACCGATCTAATCACTATCCCAGTCTCTCGGTTCCGCGTTACTAAACCAACCAACTTTGTGAGTGTACGATGTGCTTTTTTGTGTGAGTGTATGTGCGCGAGTGTACGTGTCACCGTTTCCACCACCATCATCGGGAGCTACCAATCTCTGTGACCCGTCGAAAACAAATTGGTGGTGTCTAATGTGCGACTAGTCATCGGGTAGACATTCGGTCCGAAAGACCTGCCGTCCGATTATTGTTGCGGTGTATCGAGGGAATCATCCGCGCAACACTAGTCCAAACTACCAAAAACTCGTGTTTATATTCTCCAGGATGACTGATCAAAAGTACTCATCAAACCTGCCTGGTTAAGGCGCCCTGCCACCTCTTTTGTATCATCTTATGATGGCAGCTATGCGCTACAACTCGCAACTGTCAACGGAAGACCTTCATCAACGTGGAGCAAGACTGACTTTTGGCATTCAACATCAGCAACAACAATCGGACAGACTACGTCATCAGGAAGTAAGTAGTGCGATATCGCGGGATTCCAATCACGAGACAACCTCGTCATTGAGTCCAGGTGGTGAAAGTGTTAAACGCGTGGAAGCAACTAGTCGCGAGGGCTGCTACGAGGAGAACGAGGAAAGGGCAGACGGAGTGCAGCCGCAAGAAGAAGATCCCGAAGGAGAGCCACAGAAACGTGTTAGTCTCGTTAACGTTGAGGAAATGTTGAGGGCAGAGATGAATCGTTGTCGGGAGGAGGAAAGCTCCAAGAGCCGTTACGTTGCGGCTTCTTTGTCACCTGGTGAAATGGAAAGGACGGAACTCGTTTCGCGGCAATCGCCACTGAGATCAATTGGTAAAACGTCATTTTGCATTGACGCTCTTTTAGGACGACCTGTCGGTGGATACGTCGGTAACATTTCAATCGGCAACACGACTCGAGCACATGATGGACCGCGGGACCGTCGGATTCGTTCCAGCGAAGAAGTTCATTTTAACGGTAAGTCAGTTGCCAAACGTTTTGGAAGAGAGCGAAGGAAGGCACAACATGAGGATGACGACGATGACGATTTGACCAATTACGAGGATGACGAAGATGATGATAATGAAGATGGAACGGACTCCCATGGTTTCCGGCGGCGAACCAAAACGGCATATTCTTCGGAATCCGACAGGACTTACCGCAGATCTTACAGGGAAGACAACCAAATACAACAACATCACTTTTTTGAAACTGATGCCACGGGTAATCGTGTTCCCGGAGGTTTATCAGACCCGAGAGTTTCACCGTCGCCTCTGGGGCCGTGTCAACCAATCCATCCTCAGACGCACCCATCACCGGCGAACTACCAACGGGAGGATCTGCCACATCCGAGATATCTCACGGGGCGATATAGAAACGAAGGGGAAACACGAGGTTCGAGTAACCGCGACGACGACGAGGATCCCGAGGGGATGGTTGAGGTTGACGTTGATGTGGATGTCGACGTGGACGTGGAGATGGACGGAGGAGGTCTAGGATCAAACGACGCGCGACGGAACTCACGGATGTTGCATAACAGCAGAGAAATAAATAGCGCTAGTCCCGAGAGCAATCATCGGGGAAGTGCGAGTCCAGTTTCGAGTCCACCAATTTCACCAGGTTCGGAGGATCATCAACATGCAATGGGAATCGGTTGTAACGGTATGTCGGCCGGTAGCGGAAATTCCATCGCAGCAACTGCGATGGCACTTGCCAGCGTTAATGCTCAGCAGCAGCAGCAGCAGCAGCAGCAACAACAACACGGTCAACATCCGTCCATTCACATCACAAGTGGCAATTATGTGGGTCCATTGAGCGGACCCATGAGTGCGGCAACGACTACAGCGGTTTTGCGGCAAAATCAGAGCCTGTTGCTTCACCCGGGTGCGGGAGCAGCTCTGATGCATCCCGGAAGTTTGTATTATCATCCGGGTGCCGCTGGTGCAGGAGGTGCTGGCGGCGGTAGCGCATTTCATTCGATACACAAGGAAGGACAAAGTGCCGGTGTCGGTCACCCTCAATCGGGACCAACCGCGGGAGTCCATCCTCAGCAAGCCCAACAACAACAACACCATCACATACATCCGTTGCAATTGGAATGGCTGGCAAGAACCGGAATGCTTTACCCAAGATTACCCGCTGATTTAGCAGGTAAGTCACTCGTAATTATTATCACCTAACATCGATCGCTGAAAGCTTATCTCGTGATTACGGGATCGATCGATCCATCTTCGGGTGATTGACTACACACACACACATACACGCGCACCTGACGTGGCGAGTTTTCGTTAATTTGAGTACAAATTGAGGTCGCGATAAGGTTCGATCGTTTAAATCCACCGAGATACCGATCTTTACACGTTATAAATCGTTCTATTAATGCCGAGGTAATTGGGTTTGAAACAGCTCTCACGAGAATAATACCGATAGCTCGTATCGGCTTTGAGGATCAATAACGCGGAATCATATCACGAATTATGTTCCCTCTGATAGGAAATACACGACGATAGCCATGACTCCCAATCATCATACATCGGTTTTTGGGAAAGAAAGCGTCCTCCCTAAGAGCATCAAAGTTTGGAAGTCAATTTTGAAAGGTAAACTCTAGTAGCACATACCAGATGATAAGATTATGGGTCTCGGTGTTCTCTGTCCGAGGGCCCAACTCCTTCCAACCACTTCAACCCCTCAAGTTCGAAAAGTGTCGCGCGTTCCCGTATTTTGCTAGCTCTTGACAGCTATTAGTAACTATTAGAAAGAGAAACTCAGTGGCCTGTCCGGTGATAAGTAACGGGAAAGGTAGGGGAAAAAAAACAGATTGCCGGCAGACTCGATCATCGGCAGCCAGATACGAAGAGAGCATGACGTTGATGTTGACATGCTTAATGCACCTAATGTTACAGTCTGTTCGGGAGCATATTGGTCAGCTATCCTTTTTCTCTCTTCATCATGTATGTATAAACTTTGAGTACTTTTCAACACGGTTATCATTCATGATCGCGCAATCTATTGGATATGAGATAAGGCCACGTGGTAGCGATTCTTTAAGCGAGTAGGAGCAACATGAATATCCTAATTTGAAAAATCAACGAAATCGAGAAGAGAAAAAAAGCTTTTGACTCGAAACAAAGAGCCTAGAGACAGGTGGCGGGTATGGGAGATTGAAGAACGTTGGGTTTTAAAAAAATGGTTGTGTATGTGCGGCGAGGGTTTTGTCAGTCCAATCAGTCGAGAGATTTTATTGTACAAATTGGCGGATGAACGTGGAAGGTTGATCGGGAAAACGAAGCGGATGTATATACATAGCCGAGCAGGTCTCGAAACAACGTAAAATGAACGCAAAAGCGATGCAAAAGCAAGCGCGTTTGTGCTTCTCTCGCTCGTTCGCCCTGTCAGATGATCCTGATTGGTAGTTGCTGATCTATCCACCGCGGTGATGCGAGAGTTTAAAAAAAAAAAAAAAAGGAATAAACGCAACGGCAGCTTTTGGCTGCCCCTACGTTTTTAAACCTCGACAACCTGGCGGGTAGCACACCACCACCATCGACTCATCCACCTCCCACAGGGACACAATGGCTGCGGGGGTCCACTGCATTGCGTCACAAGCGGCGTGTGACTACGGGATGGAAAAAAAAATAAAAAAAAAATGAAATGAAAATACCAGTTTTGCGTGTGGTAGCAGACCGCGGTAGCCGTCATCACGGCGTTATAAATAACGATTCTGTATACCATCTCTTTTTGTTTTGTTTGTATCGTTGTCGTTATTGTTTTTTATTTCGCGGGAATATTTCGAACCAACTTTGTATACGAAGGATCGTAGGCTGTCGAACGAGATGCGAGTATAGATGTGACACCATGTTTCATCCATTTTCGAATGGCTACTTCTGTCTATATGTATTTCTGGTTATACAATCGACGATAACAGCTACCCTCATTCTCTCCTCGTTTCTGACACGTTTTCGATGTATCGATGTTTAACAACCCCCTCAAACCCCCTTAAATATGTACACCTGAGTGAGTGAGTCCTCTCTCATTTTCGCTACAACTTCCATATAGCTCGAAAACACCTGCCTAGAGGAATATCGCGCATTGGGGTATACACGAATTGCGTTGTTCAAAAACCTGCATCTGTTTTGAGGCTTTTAAATATGATTGATGGGTCGATCTTTGTTCTTCAACGATTGCCAGATAAATGAAATATCTGCAGAACAAATTTCTTCCAATCTTTACGTAAGACTCGGGAAATGTTGAAGAAACTGATACCTTTGCTCAGAGGTAAGTAAAAAACGTAATATTTGAATGGTCCACGGCAAATTATTTATTTCCATTCTTTTAATGGCGAGTCCATAACGATCCCGTTGTCACGATTCATCATGAACAAAGAATATCGTGTTTAGTTATCCCCGAGCTCGATCTCAGTCCTATTTTTTTTTTTATCGAAGGGAATAAGGGTAAATGGAAATAGCAAAGGGATGAAAAAGAGGGAGAGACAAAAAAATGGGGTAGTGGAGGTGCGGGAAAAGTCGCGAGGCGTATACGGATGTGATAGGAAGTCGGAACCTCCCCGACTCGACTGCCAATGGACCTGGGGGTTGCTTCTCTGCCCGGGGTATACGAACGGATGATTTAATTAGTTAATTGTGCGTCATTCATCCGTCTATTCATCCCCTGTGGACTGTTCTTTTTTTTCTTTTTCATCCTCGTTTTTCCGCACGAGATGGGTTGGCAAATCGTCGATGCTGGACGTTACCATGGAGACATGGCATGACTGTCACATACGTATATCATTTTTGCTAAACGTCACCCATTTTTGTAAGCGTTACAATGGAACAAAGAAACGTCATAAAAATTTCCATATAATTAAGGCTTGTTGGATGGATAAATGGCCGACAACGCGATGGATGTTTTTGTACTTTTTTCAAAAGAATAAACAATTTCAAAGATTAATTACGCATTTCGTGACATTGGAATCAGCAAATCTATGACAAGACGGACTAAAATAAAATATTGAGTTTAATTAGGCTGGACTGGGTCGTGAGTAGGTGGCTGAACGTGTCGTATAGGTAAATCCAATAGTATAGGTAGGTGGTTAATGGTGTTTCTGAATTAGCTGGCAGCAGCAGCATCAGCTAGTTTGGCCGTCCGCAAGCAAACAGATCTTGGTTACCCGATGTGTAACGTTCCACGTTTCGCGAAACCGTCGAATCACCCCATTCGCCCACCCGCTTACCAACATGATCCTATCCGTCGGTACACACCTACATATAGAGATCGTATACGCCGTAGGTGGCTTGCCGAGAGGAAATAGTGTGCGTGTAACCGATACCGGCCGTCATTGTCCACACAAAACGCATTATACAGACGCGGCTGTTATTCGTGCAGTAACAATAATAGCATTATCCGTACTGCCCGGAAGCGGAGTAATGCAATAATCACGATGACCAATGATCAATATCCCTGACCTGCTTATAATGTCCAATTATACACAAAACGTATTTACATTGTTACTTGATGAGGATGGTAGGATAAAAGAGCAACGACTGTCGAGCTAAAAAAAGAAAGATGTTGTAACTCCAGCTTGCGATCGTCGAATCAGTTTGATTTGAATAACACGTAACCCTAAACCATCAGGAAACTCGAGCAAAAAATCATAAAGATCGTACCCTTGTCGAATGCTGATAAAAAAACCTCCGGCCAGCTAGACCCGAAGAGAATATAGAGAGGATAGAAGAAAAGTGCGAAAAGTGTTTTGGGGATGGCTTTTACGATGTGATTTGTGGTGTACCCAGGGATCTGAGAGTTTTGGATTAAATTCGGCTATTACGGGGTTAAGGAAAAGAGCACGATAAAAGTTGGAGTTCTTGGTCTTTTGAAGCCAAGGAGTTTTATGTGTGGAAGAACACTTGCCGGAGAGTGTATAGCTGTATCGATGAAGACCGAGGGTCCAGAAAAATTAGAGATCATCAGCAGAGGCGTCATGTTCCAGAAGCTCTGCCTCTTTGTCGCTCCTCTTTCAAACAAGTGTCTAGGAAACGCTTTCAACCCTTTGGCTGGTATACGGTAGCGCGTATATGGTACACAATACTATCGTCTTCTGTTCTGGGGATAAGCTTCGCCTAAGGGGCCATACGGATAATGGAAAGGCGGGGCGTAACTGCGCTGGGGTGCTCGATCTACAGGGCGGAGCTTGCTTCCCGAACCCCCGCAGAATGCGGCAAGAGCTGGGGAATCCGGTGAGCAATAAGACTAACCACAAAGGCGGTCGTGGAATTTCCAAAAGTATCAGCTATCGTGAGGCTACATTTTTTAAGACTTTTTAACGATATTTCTGACACTTCCTGAACGAAGACATCGAATGTCTTCTAATCAGACCCTGGGCAACCTCCGGAGGACGTGGAAAGCTAAATACTAACAAATCCGACTGGAGGTAGTCCGCTCGAAGTTGCATCAACGCGCAGGGAATAATTAAACGAGCTCGTTCCAATTAGCAATTCTAAATCGAATTGGTAATTGCTGGTGATTAGGACCACCGTATCAATTGTCACAATAAGGATCAGTGAAGCGTGAATTGCTGTATTGAATCCACACGATAAAGCCGAGGAGTGTGCCTTGATTTTTTTTCTACAACCCGGTGACATCGGGATTCACCGACTAGCCAGTTCCTCTCGGTCACCCCTTGTTTACCGACATCTGTCACAGAACGTTTATTATATGAGCTGCACGCGTCGCCTCTTCTAACACCGTACAGTCATTCTGAAGACCCTCCACCAACCAGTTCCGTTACACGTTCATTTTAATGATTAAGTATTTCATTAAAGACTGAAGTAGATTTTTTAGAAGATTCAAAAAGATTGCTTGTCCAATTAATTCGCGAACGAATATAATATTTGTAAACTAGACATTTGGCGCTGCGAGATCAGCGGGACCACCTACGAGGTTGTTGATATTTTATTAGTGTGACACTTGGCTAAGTACCATTCCCTCTTATCCTGAAAGCGTAATGTCTGCAGATTGAAAAATATTCGAGCAATAAATATAAATCAGCCGCAGAACTTTGAGGGGTAAATTAGGAACATACATATTATTATGTATTGGTGGATCGCATGTAGGGGTGAAAGAAGAAGCATATACGCGTGTCCTAAACAATTTGACAATGCAGCGAGCCGAGCCGAGCGATTATGATCGGCGTTAGGGGCAGGACAATAGGAGGGAGGTGCCCATATGGCCTGCACCACGGGGGTTAACCATCACTTCGATCTCGACGACAAATAGCCCGCTAAACGTTGCAATCCTAAATAATAACAAGTCCAATAATAGCCGCTATTCAATAAAACCTGCCCATCGCCATCCGGCATATGCATATGCATTAGGAAAGCTATTATTATTTCATAAGTAGGGGGTCGTAGCGCCGTCAACGACCCATCACTTGAAACTTTATTTATTTTCTTTTTTTTTTCCAATGGATTAATCTATTTCGTTGGATTCATTCGTGACTCGGCCGCGTGTGTCTGCCAAAGAAGATCTCTGGACCGTTGGTACATTTTTATTTTTGTCAATGTGAATTAATTAGATAACCAATTAATTCCGGATGTCGGTAATTGTAGGAATAGATTCTTTGGTGGATAAGCGTGCAGAGAAAAGAGCATAACGCCTAGAAGTGATGATTGGTGGATTGGATCGCAGCCAATTTGGCACGCCATGTGTACAAACACGGACAGCCGGTGGGCCACTTGCGCTTTGGTTATACAGTTAAAACCAATGAGGCATGTTATAATGCGCATATATAGAAATAAAAGTCTAGGTGATGGTGTGGAGGAGAAGACGCGTCAACAAACGGGAATGAGATGGTGAAGAGCGGTAAAGAGCGAGAGCGCGAGGGTTGCGTCAGAGGATTTGGATGATCGAACAGAGTGTGGGGCAAGGATGAATGCTGGTGTTTGGGGCTAAATGTTTCGGGTGGTGGCAGGGCACGCGGAGCGAGTGACGAGAGTCATTCGCAGTGCTAATTGTAGGGGCGTCGGGTGCTTATGGTCTTCCTCTTTCTGTCTTTCTCGCACCCAGCCAATCTACCATTCAAGTCGACCCCAACCTTCCTAGGAGAGATCACCAACGCGCAGCGGTCCTTTAACCCCCGAATTTCCCCTATTATATACGTCGGAGAGAATCGCTCCCTGCGCTCAAGCACATCTATCCGTAACCCACAGGGATTTACGCGAGCGATAATTACATTAGCATCCAATGATTTTTATTGGATCATCTGGGAGAATGTTTTCAGACTCCAACTATACACATGGCCGAATCGGGTGAACTTAACCTAACCTTATTAATAAAATGCATCGACATATTTCGATGAATACATATTAAAATACATATTAGATCAAACACTTGCTGTGAATACCTGACTAGTCTCAATACTGCTTCCAAAAAAAACACCATACTGGATGAAACCAATTAGTATTATGGTGGATTTAACTTATAGTTGATAGAACAGTTGGTTCTTAAGGGGAAGGACGCAATCGACGTTGGCATTGTTCAGTAAACTTTCGTTGATGTCTGATTAAAGGTTGCGCAGCACAGCACGCACTACTTGGAAAAACAAGACGACCCAGAACCGCTTTCACATCTCAACAACTGCTGGAACTTGAGAAACAATTCCGACAAAACAAGTACCTCAGCAGACCAAAGAGATTCGAGGTTGCGACTTCATTGATGCTCACTGAAACTCAGGTAATCAACCGATACTCTTACTTTCGAATTAATAACTATAACCTCATCCGCTGAATCTTCCAACTCCAGATTGTCGGAAAAGTGTACAAGCGGTGCACACGTACTTACGCGAAAGAGAAGAACGTTCAAGTGAAATCCCTGAATAATCTGTATCCCTCCGAATCTCTCGTGTCATACTTCAACAACTTAAACATAACTCTCTAAAGCTTATGCGAAAGGCTTGACGGACTGCTTCGCAAATACGGATAAAGTCTGATTCACGACATGTAAAATGTCAATTTTTGAAAAAGTTTTTTATAATTTATTTTAGGACTCCATACCACGCATTCAAACCAGAAATTTGATGAAAAAAATACTCTCTGTAACTTTTCCGACATTACCGTTTGTTGTAACTTGGTATTCAATCTATTCGCCAAGATTTTTCAAGAAAATTCTTTCGCCCTTTTGTTATTAATAATATCGAAGTAGCAAAAATTCATAAAATCATTTTTTTTAAATCCACACTCGATATTCTATGCGAATGCGATGTAGATGAGAAAAAAAAAGATTTTTTAGTCGATTGTTCGTGGGGGTTTACGGAAGTTGGGCAGGTGCGCGATTCGTAACATTTGTATTCACACACGCGAGAGAGCTTTTCCGTTCTGGTTCCTCGAGATATGACGAAGGGTGGTTTCTACCGGAGGTACCGGTGCGTAATGGCGGAGGGGACGTGCTAGGTGAGATGAATTATGGGGACGAGACAGCATATATAGTCTTTGTATATGTACGTCAGGGAGCCGGGTGGAAAAGAGATCGAGGTATTTTCCGTCCTGGACTAATACGGCGCGAACGGATTGTATGACTAAAATATATGTACGAGTGTGTATGTTGGCAAGAGCCAAGGAGGGAGAAAAGTACCGTCGGCTCGTATATGATATGTTGTCCGACAGATTTACATTCAACTCATGAAAAACGGGTAGCGCAGAGGGAAATCGAGACTGTGCAGCCGGGGTTCTCCTTCGTCGCTCCTTCTTTTTTTTCTTTTCCATTTGCAGGGCTGCCTCATAAATTTATCACGAGTACGTCCAACCTGCATATGATATATTTTTCTTCAAATCTGAGTCTCTCTCTGGACTTGGGGGCGGGAAAAAAATGTTGGCAAATTGTTTCTTTCTGCAGAGAGCAAGTTTCATTTTGGAAAAAAGTCTCAATCGGAATTCCCTTTGTCTACAGGTTAAAATCTGGTTTCAAAATCGTCGTATGAAATGGAAACGAAGTAAAAAGGCCCAGCAAGAAGCAAGGAGTTCGGGCAGCGGTAGTGGTGGGAAGAGCGAAGATAACGCAGGAGTCTCCGGAAGTCGTCGAAGTACCGAACGAGATCAAGCGATGATCGAGAACGAGACACGGGGAAGCAGCAATCCGGCGATATTGAACGAGGAGTCCCGGGATACTTCACAAAATGATAATCCTAGCAGGAGTATTAGCGAATTGCAGGAACCTCTGTACCGTCCTTATGTGGTTTGAATTTTGTTTTTGCGCCACTTAATCATTGTCCATCGTTCGACAAGACGTTGTAAATATAAAAAAGCAAATCGCTGAAGAACTGCGATCTCGGTATAGAGAAATAGGGCTAAACAATGACATCTGCCCTCAAACTGTTTGTAAATAGTATGTTAGATATATTGTAATTGAAGCTCTTGTGTTTATTTAGAATTAAACAGTTACGACGAGACATAGAGGTATATGAAACACCGTGTATTGCAACAAGTTCCTATATAATAAAATATTTAATGAAAAAAAAAAGGTCGAACATATCTCTTCTAAATTTTTTGAGACCCCGTTGTTATGCCTAATCTTGAAGAAAAATAGAACTCGATCGAACAGTTTCCCTTTGAGTTGGATTGACGAATGGATTTTTCGGATCGTCAATTTTGGCGGTGAATCGTTCGTTAGCGTTGCATATTTCGGAATCGTTGTATCGAGCATAAATGATATATCGGTAGATCTGGCCAGGATTCAAGCGAATATATACACAGGCAATTTCCAACAGAGGGTATGACACGAATACAGGTATATGTGAGGCTGGACAAGGACACATCGGTATTTATGACATGCTAATTCCCCGTTAGAGATTCCGTCATGGCTACCCAACATTACGAATCGTTTCGAAATGTCACAAGACTCGATGTCAAGCCTAACTAACAGCTAATAAAAGTACGATTTGGTATCAATGTAATTTACTTTTCTAGCAGAGAATATGATCGAAAAAACCAGCTCTCGGAGAGCCCAGAAAACAAAGGGAATTCGACTTAAAACCCAATGGAGAAATGTGAGTTTATGGAAGAAGAAAATCCATGAAATGATGCCTGAAAGAGGATTACTGCTTCGTGTTTTCCAGAGCGATGGAGGATGGGATGAACAGGACAGAAGAAAAGCTGAATGATGACTCGGGGTGGAAAGAGGAGAGAGGGAATAATTTTTTTCCATCACAAACTGAGTGTGCTGACTTCCGCGGAGTGAGGGGATAGCGGTAGAGAGAGAGAGAGAGAGAGAAAGGGAGAGATTGAGCAGCAAACCACTGGCATATATAGCGAACAAGGCACTCATGTTTATATGCATTGTATTGCTAAAACCCTTTTAACCGAATTACATTTAGCCATTCCAGGGTACTCGAGTGGGAGGGGGGGGGCGGGAGGGGGATGAGGAGGAGAATGCTGTAGGGGTATGATTCTCCTCTTCATCCACTCGACTCCGCGACGTTTCGTCGAGGTTATACGTACAAATGTACGCATATAGGGACCGCGACAAATGCTTTCTACATCGGCCCACTATCTCGGTAGACACACAGATACTAGAGAGTTTTGTAGATACGGGGGTGGTTTTGATACGGGGTGATGGTAGACGTTGAGCTCTTGCGCTTTCGGATGAATATGAGGATCGGAGTGGAGCTCTAAGCTGGGGAAGGGTGGTGGATGAGTTGGAAGAGGAGGAGGAGGACACAAGGGAGCACTATCCTCCACGAAGTTGTGGAGGAGGTGCAGGAGGGGTGAGAGTGAAATGGCGGAAGGGAGGTTTTAGATTCCGGTACTTGGAACGGCGAACGGGCCATCCCTGAATCCTGATTCCCTTGGTAAACAAGTGCTTGGGTGATTCACTGCTTGTTCACTCGCTATCGGGCGTCGTTTGTTTCTAGACGCCCGACGCCATCGCTCTTTCTCTCTTTCTCTTGCTCGTTCTTTCGCCCCCTTTCCCTATTGCTCTTCTACCTCGTTTTCCGGTCTAATGGTCATTTTCCTGCCGTCGCGATTTCCACCCCTCCCAAGTATATACATATACATGTATGGATACTGTCGTTTATAGTAGCAACATAGATCGTCTTCATCCCTGCCTGGCGCGTATATATGTGCGTTACGAACGAATAACAACGTTAAGGGATGCGAGAAAAGGCAATATATATTTATTGCCTGGAATCACTATTTCCTGCAGCCTTCTACGGCATGCCTCTGATCAGGCGACTCTACTTTTTGTGACTCGAGAAATTTCATCATTTCATTTTCAGTCTATGGCTGCTGGGCAAAATTAAACTGTTACCCAGGAGCCAAGGCCCAACCCGGTTTAAAAGCGTAATGGAACATTGACAGTGGTGTTGCCGCCGCAGGAAGAATAGTCATCTTTCTTTTATTTTAGAAAGATATGTGAGCCAAGATGGAGGAAAAGAAAGGTGGTGAGAAAGGGGCTGAAATGGCGGCATCTCGCGGAGCGAAACCCCGTCATTAGCGCTAACAAGTTTAGCCTCGGGCTGTGACTTGCGAAGCGGATGGCCGGGCCAGAGAGGGTTGTTCCTATCCGGCATCAGCAGCTTCATATACACCCCAAGGGGAATTCTATGTATGTATGTATAGTTTCGCGAAATGGATGATTGTATATCTATAGCACATCTAGGTGTACCATACACGTAGTGAGGCCTTAACTCGGTGGACCAGAATGGGATGGGGAAGAAGGGATAATAAGATCTGCGACAATCAAGTCGAGAACGTTGCGGAACCTGGCGGGTATGGAGCGAAAGAGAGAGAAAGAGAGAGATAGAAGAAAAGAGGAAGGAGAAGGTAGAGGGCGTCTCGTCCGCGCCACGTTACGTCCAACTTTCCTAGCACCCGCCTCTCCCATCTTCCCTCCTGGTCTCTGTTACATACATGTATATACATATATGTATTCCTCTCTCCGTTTCATTCGTTATCTAGCTAAGCAAAGGAAAGAGAAGACCCAAAGTTGACCCAACTTATCCCAAGCCTCCTACTACTCTTGGTGAATTTCGTCCGCCACCTCTTCTCCACGATTTCTGCCGTAACGATCCGACTCGTATAAACGCCTCTCAACTTAGGAAATCACCGTAATGGATGGAACTCTGTTTCTTTCCTCTCACCCTCGACTCCGCAGAAAAATAAAACATATCAGGAATAGATCGGGGGCTAGAAATTTATCTGGACAATTGATCAAGTGAAACAAATTCATTTTGCTTCGCCGATGTATGAATCATAACTCCATGGGAATTTATATAATGGAATCTGATTATCGTAAAGTCGCGAGGGTCGTTGCTCTTCTCGTCTGTAATATCGGTTGGCGCAAGTTTCGTGGTGATTTCTGCTCGAGTGTAGCGAAAAACGATCCAAAAGATACTTTTTCTCTTTCTCCGTAATAATAAGAAGTAAAAAAAAGGTTGGGTGGTGGTGCGGCGAATAAGAAGGGATGAGGCTGCTGCCTCGCTTGGCGCGCGGGATAGGATGGAAGGAGCTAACCGCATCGTAATCAACGTAAAATGGCGTCGGATAAGTGAACGAGACGGCAGGCGGGACAAGGGTAAGAAGACAGGGTGGTTTGTTGGGTTTCGAGGGAGAGGAGGAGAAGAAGAGGGTTCGGGATTATAACGAGAGTACGAAAGGAGACCACGACTGCGCCAGAGGGTGTCGTGGATCAGAGAGAGGGAAAGGTAGAGAGATGAGGTGCTTTGTTGTCTCGATTCGTGATCAGACTTCTGGTCACCGTTGATCCAACTTCTTGCCACGTACTTCCGTTACTTATTTTATTATATATACTTTTTCACTTACCTCTCCATTCATAAATTCCGATTGAATGTTACGAAATCATTATAACCATGAAAATAAAATAGGCACGTTTTAATCGAAATTTGTAGGGAACTTTCTCTTCGATATTCTTTATGATCGTTCGACGAGACATCACGAACGCACCCTCGTGTATTATCCTTCAGGGGCTCAGGGGAACGGGAAGATGCAAACAAAACAAGTCCATTCCACGGTACGTGACTGCAATGAGATATTCTAGTCTGAATTTCGCAATCCCACCACCACTCACAGCTGTATCCAACGAAAAGCAATCACCGGATATGTGTTGTTTCCAAAACAGACGCTGGAATACGGAGAGCCACTTGAATTTGGCTATCGATCTATTCAGACACCAAGGAATCCTCGATGATTACAAAACCTAAGAGAAAATTACTCTTCGAGCTTTTCTAAAAAGATTTATGTTACACTTCTCACCCGACCAGAGAACTGCACTGTCGACGCGACGACTGCTGCCTCTAGTGGGCACCAAATCCGTACGAGGACGCCATTTGTCTCTGGATAAAAAAATCTCCGAGTGATCCTACGAGTCCAAGTCGCTAATCTTCATTATCGACCGTTTGGAAAATATTTTACCAACACCACGGTGGCGTTGCTGATGCTTCACTATTCATTATTCATCAGTTAATTCGCAAACAACAATACATCTCTCTCTTCCTCAACCGGTGTGCAAAAACATGTGAAACGTCAAAACAATAAATAATCGAGAGAGCGAATAGAATCTTTGAATGTCGCAGCTCGCTATCGCCCGGTTTATCTCCGAGTAGTTTTCCTCAGATAAAAATAAAGAACGTCCACAAATTTAACGAGTGTTTCGATCGTATTAAGTTTTCTTACGGAATAGATTTACCCAGATTTCTATTTATTATGTGAACACGATAAACAAATACTTGGACTGCCAACAAACACCATGAAAACTGTCGAAGGAAAAGTCGTCGTTTTGGGCTCTCAATGTGAGTTTCTTTTCATTCCGTATTTTTCTAGCCTGCTTCTATACTTTTTTTTCGTTTGTCACGCTCCTCTAAAGGAACGCGATCTCCTTGTGTACCCCCACCACCTTTTTTCTCGTAAACACAATAGACGTTGAAAATACCCACCAGAATTAGTCACTTTTTCATGCAATAAATTTATAAATTAGTCAACGTTTGTTTTAGCAAAAATAATGATTAATCCATCAATCATATGAAGCCAATGACACTCAATTTTTAATAAAATCCTGTAAACTGTACAAGAGCAAATGCAGCGTTGAAATAACTCGTCGGTTATTCCGGGCTCTACTTTTTTTTTTAATTATCAGGAACACGTGTTCCGAGCCAGCAGTGGGGGATTATCCCGCGATTATCCAATCAGGAATTTTATCGTGCCAAAATATAGGCCAACTCGTACTTTTGACACATTAATAATTTATAAAAAAAAATGCATCATCACTGAAAAATCATTTTTGCACAAACTGTGTATGGATTTGATATTTTTGACTAAAATCGTTAATAGGCGTTGGAAAAACGAGCATGATAAATCGCTACGTTGGAAAAACGTTCGACAGTCATGCTGGGCCAACAATAGGGGCGTCATTTTTCACGTGTAAAATAAGTTTGGAAGATGCAAGAATAAAGCTTCAAGTGAGTGGATGAAACTTGGTGATAATATGAAATTTTTATTTATTTATTGCCCCTCGAGATAAAATAAAAGACGCCTGCTTTTTATATTTTTATGAAGCGCAGATTTGGGACACGGCGGGCCAAGAAAGATTTCGTTCGATGGCACCGATGTATTACAGAAACGCAAACGCCGCTCTCCTCGTATTCGACATTACGAAATACAAAACATTCGCGGAGGTTAAAACCTGGGTCACGGAATTAAATCGCAACATTGACGAGGCTCTCGTTCTTATTTTGGTCGGCAACAAAAGTGACCTTGATAATCAACGCGAGGTCGATCCAGAGGAGGCTCGAAAATATGCGACCTTGATCGGGGCGAGTTATCACGAAACATCTGCCTTTCACGACGAAGGGATTGAGCAGGTTTTCCTGTCAGCGGCCCTTGGCCTCAAGAGGTTCAAAAATTTCATGAATTACTTCTTTTTTTTCAATAATTCTTTTTTTATCGAAAATTTCAATTGAAAAAAAAACAAAAAAATTGCAGATTAAGCACCGGAAGTCCCGAGTTGACAACAAGTCTAAGAATTTACGATTCGACGACCAGTTCAGTTCTCAGCGATTCCGACATACTTCAACACACGCCAATAAGTGAAGAAAATTTTGCTGACACATCGATCGCTCATGGAATTGACGAAAAACCACTGGCGTGTTGTTGACTCAAAATTCATTCAATAAATACATACAGACCAAGATCTCACTCGATAAAAATGACGGCATAAAAAAAGAAAGAAAAAAAATAATCAATCGATTTGATTTTTTTTTGTATGAATTATCAAACCCTAATACTGCCAAAAAAACGTATTATCCAATGCGGTGCTTTTGTACATATGGCATTGTGATATGGCCTATAAATTAATTGTGTACCGAAAAAAAAAAAAAAAAAAAAAAAAAAAAAACATTGAAGACGATTTTTTTTACGTAGTTTACTATAATTACGATTAAATTTATGATTTACCATGGCAATTAAATAGTGTACGTAAAAATCGAAAGAAAAATATGTAATAACTTATTTTTGTAAGAACAATAAATCAAGTGCCTCCTCGATTGCCCCAATAATATTATTATGTCAATAAATTCTAATAAAAAATGCATTTTTACGAAAAAAAAATAAAAAAATTTGAAAAAAAGATTCATCAACTTGCGAGGCCACTAAAGAGGCGTGAATTTCGCGCTCATTTCCTCGTGTGTAACAGAGAGTTACACTACGCGAACAATTATTAAGTAAAAGGCGTTGAAATAGAGAGTGTAGCTTGGGAAAAAAAAAAATAAAAAAATAAAAAAATAAACAAATCCCTGTCGAGGTGGCGCAGCCATTAAGGAAATTCATATGGAATTAATTTCTAGTCGTGAGAATATATATGACTCTCGTTATTGTCTCGTTTCTACGATACGTGTACGAAAAAACTTGAGGACGAATATGAAAAAAAAACAAGAGTTGTGGTGAAGTTGATCGAAGTTGAATGTGAATGGCGTTTGAAAAGGTCAGTTTCACGAAAGGGAAAAAAGGTACTGGCAAAAATTCATGAATATGAGAACACGTCTGCGATGACGAGGTTGTTTTGTCTCTTTTACTTTTTTTTTTTGTAGATTTAGTCACAAGATTATGATCGTTCGTTGAGCATGACTCTCTATGATTTTTCTCATCTTACCGGATGTTGATTAATCAAACGCTCGGGAGAGGTTGAAAAAAGGCGCGACAAAACACGATAAATATAACAAAAGTCGAAAAAACTATTAAAAACTTAAATTGTTGTAAATAATACTAATAATAATAATAATAATAATAACATAATTTGCGAGTATTAAAGAATAACAATGGAAAAAATAGCTTTTGAAAAAACTAAGAGGAAGTGAAACTACTCTTTGGAGATTTCGAAATCGCTAATAAGGAAAGAAAGAAAAATGATGGCGACCACACCTGCGTGCAGCGAGTGGACAATCGGCGAAAGAGGAGAATCGGTCACGTTATTCTTCATTGCGCATCGAACAACGGATATTACGAAATAGGCTTACGAAAAAAATGTAGAAGACGACGAAGTATAATAACGAGATTGCTCTTGTATAAAACACTGTTACAATTTTGTTGAGCTCTCAGTGCAACAAAGTGCTGATGAGCTGCGCAGTGCCGATTTGAACCGATTTTTTTTTTTTAACGATATCAAAACCCCTTAAAGTCCAGTTAATTTTTTTATTATGGATTAAAAGATTTGTTGCTCTGTTTTGAAAAAAAAAAAAATGCATCTAAATCGATCGTCGAAAGAAAAACGAACATTAAAAATCGAGATCGGTTGGATCCTGATCGTTATCGTCCAAATCGTAAGTGGACAGGATTTCAAGATCGACAGTCAGCTTCGGATTCTGACAAATGGTAATTAAAAAGTCTGCTAATCGTCGGCGATTCCCGTTTCTCAGCCGCTCGATCCGCGATGTAACGTGCAATTATATATTTTTACGCTGCATCGAGTGCCGAGTGAGAATATGACGTCACGGGTGAACGACCTCTGCTTTTTTTTTTCAACTGCGATGGAATTTGGGTCAAGTTTGACTTTTTTTTAACGCTCGGCGGAGCAAGAATATTTCGTGTTTTTTTTCTATGTACATTTTTTAAATAATCATCATTTTGAGTTACCGATCTTTTTGAATAAAATTATTAGCGATATTTTATAAGAAATATTTGTTTTTGCAGACTGCTACACAAGGATCGCGATCGGTTCGCGGTTGCCAAAAAAAAGTGCAACCTCAACGGTGTCGGGCAACACGTTGACCGATTGCGAGTCGCTTTGTTCCGCAAACCGATTGCGTTGCAATGTGTTCGATTTTGGGTAAGAAAAAGTTCGATTTGTTTCACTAGATTTTTGAATAAGAAACGAAGGAATATGGAGATGGATAAAAAAATTGGTTGACTCTCGAAAGTGCAGGGTGGACTCGAGAGGAAATCGTACTTGTACGATCGGCCGATTGGACATGAACGAGAGGCTGGAAGATTTGCCGATCGATCGAGATTACGACGTTTACGAGAGGCGTGTCAAAAATCCGAGTGGTTGCGATCACGATCGTCTGGTTAAAATCGGTTTTGGAAACGAGAAGATCGGTAACGTGACCGGTTCGTTTGCTCGTCAAAAGAACGCTACGTTTGGTAGACGAAAAGAGCAGAGAACGATTTTCGGCAGTCCTTTTTTCACTTCGAATAAGAACACGTCCAATAACGATCGACAGCCATCATTTTTTCGGGGAGGATGGTACGGGTCGATCGGTGACGATGAAGACACGCGTCTCTACGACATTCTAAACGATCGCAAACCATTCCGAGACTATAATTCCTGGAGCTACGAGTTCCCAAATCCTTCAACATCAGTCTACAGCCCGGAAGATCATAACGATCTCTGTTCTAAGGCTTCTGAGACCTTACCGATATTCTGTAAATCGATTAATTCTTTCGTAACACCGTCACAACCGGATTTCTATGCGATCCCAGGGCCTAAAACCCCGGAGGAACTCGAGCCACGACACCGAGACCGATTATCAGGACTAACCGATTTCCCAAACGAATTTGGCTCGAAAATCGATCCTGTACTCGAGAAATCAAAAGGTAAGCAATTTCTTTTGTCCTCGCTTGAATCTTTGAGGCCAAGATCTTTCCTAAATGCACAAAACTCGTGTTCGAGTGCGAGTCGATGACCATACCGATTAATCGTTCGGAGAAAAATAATAATGGTGCGAAACGGGCGTAATGTAAACTCCTACTTAAATATGTATGTTTGTGTGTGAAAAGACGGACGGAGGGGCTTATCAGATACGGCGATCTCGGTGAATTGCGTTAATAGTCCGCTGGTGCGCAGGTAATCCGTGTATACATATATACATGCCTTTCGAAGTGGCATTGACACGATTTTTCGAGCAATCTGCATCGACTTCCGTTGCAAACGGCATCCAGCTCACGCTTTTACAATAGAGCACTCACCTCTATGCACAAACGTATAGATATACGTATCACCTTTAAATTCTCACATAACCGGCATCAGGAGAGATCATCGCTATTTGTCCAACTCGAGTTGGCTATATTTCTTTTTCACGCATTCACAATCATGCGGTATTTTAAATGACGTCAGGATTTGTCAGGGCTGTTTGAATGAAACGAAAATAAAAAATATAACGTTTTGCCTATTTTGACGTATAAAGCCTTATAACCCTTTGGACACATCGCTTCAGTCGCGAGAAACCCTTGGCGCCCTCGCCACCTAGCGGCATTTTTTTGAACTTCCCCAAAATTTTGTCCACGGTTCGGGAAGAGCAGAGTCTTTAGAACGTATGATTATTTAATTACATCAAAAATAAACGGTCGCTGGATTGCTACGCGTGGTTAACCACCGGAAATGAAGATGCTCCGTAAAGCTAGGAAATCGAGCCTCAAGATATCTCACGGACAAAGTTGAGCGTTAATGCGTGACGTAAAATGGCCTGCCTGAAATAATTGGGACGGTGGGTAATATCTTCAAGGTCATCAGTAAGGTTCCGTGGCCTATTAAATTTGGATGTGAAGGGAGAGTGGAGGATGAAAATAAAATGAGAGGAGGCGAGGAAGCGTCGACAGCTATGAGGATCAACACAAAGAGAGTTCGGTAGCGCTTTAATCCCTTCTTCGCGGTTTTACAATTCTCCCACTGTGTGTGTGTGTTTGCTGGTCGAAATAGACGCGGATCAAAGAAAACCTTGAGGACTCGTGGCTGATGCTACCGCGATGGCTTCACCGCCATATAAAAACGACTCGCAGCCGCAATTACTTCTTCATTTTAATGCGGGAAAGCTGCTGCCACCGAGCGCGTATATGTGCAACGCTTTTACGAAAACGCGAACAATGATAGATGATTTTTTAACGAAATAACATTAAGAAAAAATGGGTGCCGCCGGTGATGTTAATATAATTATCAATAATGGCATCTCGTTGAATCGGTGTTTGTGCATTATTTGGATATTTGTGATGATTGCATGGCGGGAAAGCCAACAGAGCTCCGTAATTATTGTTCGAGATGAAAGCTGCGATCGTAAGTTGAAATCATCCAAATAGTAACAAACCGAACCGACAAAAAACATTGAACCAATAGGACAAAAAAATAAATGCTTATATTTTTTAATTGTTAATATTCTGTAATTAATTGGCAGCTTGTTATCGGAAGCTGTTGACGGGAAAGCGAATGTTGGATAATCACGTAAGGCGTAACGTCCCTTGCGACAGAATCGAGGAGTGTCACAAAGTTTGCGAGTACGAGAGTACGTTCGTTTGTGAGGGTTTTAACTATGGGTAACCAAATTCATTTTAATCCTATTGAAATATCTAAGAAAAATTGACCAATTGTTTAGTAATGATGAAAAAAAAATAATTGAATTGATAATATCGTTTGTCAACGCGGATAGGCGAATGGAAAACGTGCCAAATTACGGAAGGTCGGTCGGTGGAGAACCAAGACGCGGATACATGTGCCAATTAACGTCAGTTTCGAACGGCAGGATGGATCCACGTCGTGATTTCGTAGACGATCCACGCTACGACTATTATGCGAGAGATTGGACATGTCCGGCAGGAGGGAAAGTTCATAGGGACTCATACGGAGGGGATTGGTCGAGTAATTTGCCTGGAAGACGTCCTAGCAATAAAAACAACTGGCAACCAATGTCGTTTCCTCCTGCTGACGCATCCAGGAGGCCTTATGAGACGTCATTGTTTACGGAAAACACGCGATCTTATTATCCACCAGAGAGATTTGTTCCGCCGAGGAATCGTCCTACGGCCTACGATTATTACCCAACCGCCGATCGGCAACGGCCTTGGGGTTCCTATTTGCCCCAGAGAACGAATTACAACGAAGTTGGCCAACATCGTTATTACTACGGATCTCAGGATCGAGAACGGGACTATTTTCCTAACAGAAGAATCGACGATCAACGTTTCTGGCGCTACCGTCAGCCTGGGCCAAATGATATCGTGAAGCCGAATTCGGGCGTCACTTATGGCGGATCTTACGGATACGGCACTAATTATTATCCGTATCAAAGGTCAAAGAACTATCCTGCACGCGATCATTATGACTATTGGCCTAAAACATATGTACCTCCCCGAAAACCATCAGTGCCTGTTCAGCAGGACCGCCATTATGGTTCCAATTACGGCCCAGCTTACGGCTATCATTCCACGCAAGGATCAACGCCTGATTCCTACCGACCCAACTGGAAACCTCCACATCGGCAACCCTGGCTCGGGAATCCTTCGAAAGACTGCTCAGTCCGATCATTAATGGGTTTTAAGATAACAAGGAAAATCCTCGTGGCAAGTCACACCACAGCCAACTCAGAAGAATGCGAAATGCTTTGTTCCGCTCGAACCGATTGCTTCAGCTTTGCTTACCGATATTCCCTGGTAGCAACTGCACCAACGGACAATTGCCTGCTCAGCAATATACCTTTCGATAGACTCAATTTCTACACGGATCTGGAACCTGATCGGGATTACGATGTTTACGCGATTGTTGGTGATCCGAAACAATGTCAAGGAGAATCGGCAAAACCTAATACCGGCCAAGTCGCACCACATCGACGATCTTCCGAAGGTAAAATCCAACAATTTTCATCATTGTCTTTAGAATTTAACGTACATATTCATTTTGCGATCGTAGAATGTTTCTGGAGAGTCCGAAGTGGATGTGGAATACCAGCGAGTCTTACGCGAAAAAAAATTCGGGCGGAAAATGGTCTGGGCGAGTGCCAAATAGCCTGCATCACTGCGCGCCACTTTACCTGCAGAAGTTTCGTCTTCAGGTACGTCAAGTGTCCGTTAACCACTAAACCATCTAAACATTCGGATTAACCTTTTGTTTTTTACTAATTAGATACGACTCTGACGGAGATCGGGAAGCAAATTGTTTCCTGAGCGATTGCGCAACAAGGGAAATAATAGCAGCCATAGAAACCGACACCAGCTTAGTTAGCTTTGATCGTCAAATGGAGCTCTACGAGCGGGGCAGTTATGGTCGTGGTTGCGAGGCTTCTCCTTTTACCCCCATTTATAATTCTGCTAACATCGGAGACAAATCCCGACCAACTGGACAAGGTACTAATTAAATATGTTTCCCCAGGCCTCAAACCTGAGAGCCTTAATTCATCATCATTTTGTAGGCACAGGAGGTTGTTGGTCGGGTTATCAAGCTGGCTGCAAGCTCAGCCCTTATGCAGTTTCCTCAATGAGTCGGGTCGACTCTGAGAGTGAATGTCGTCGACAGTGTTCCAGGATGCGGTACAACCAACATTCTCCAACGTGCATGTCATTTAGTTTCAGGTATAACTTGAACAGTCGTTTTCACTGTTAAGTCAAGTTTTCAACCAATAGCTTTTAGGATCCACCTTTTTAAGAAGCTAAGTTTCTATGATTTTCTTCATCTTTTACTGCATCAGGGTTGGTGACGAAAAACATGGTGACAATTGTTATTTGAGCGACGTTCCAAGACGCGATCTCAGACCCGGTCTCGACTATTCTTATGACGATGACTACGTAATGTACGCGTGGAAAGAATTAGAACCACAATGTTCTGCCCCCTATGGTTCAGGATACGATTATGCACCACCCAATGATGTTAAATACAACTATGGCTCAGGTGGCGATGATTATCGTCCTGATATTCCACCAAGTGCTCCTTTACCTCCCTTGGGCCATGGGGGATCAGGATTGTACAGCTACAACACCCTATTTTTAGGGGTACGACCCCTGGACTCCGATAAACCGGATTCTACGACCCGGCCGGACCATCCAACCAGTACATATTTGCCTAACCATGATACCAATGGTGATGGATATTTCCCCGGGTCCGATTATCGTAAGTTTCGATTATTATTTTATTTAACAACAAAAAATTTAATCTATAATTCAATTAATAACCTAAACTTTTAGCTGATGGAATTGGCAGCTTTAATCGTCACTACACGGTCAACGGTTATCCTTGCAAACGGGGCACTAAGTGCGAAATGAATAAAATCGTTGGTTTTTGGTCCTGCGAACCGGAAGGTTCGGAATTAGGATCTTGGGATTATTGCTGCGAGCCTAATCATCATTGTGGATTTTCTCAAGGTTATAATTATCCATGGTAAGTTAATGAAGAGATAAAAACCCGAATTGTCAAGAATTTAATTTCTTCCAACTTTAAATCAACGTCATAATTGTAGAAAATTGAATTCCCTACAAGTTTAGTGCTTACCACTTTGAGTCAAAAGTTGAAAATAGCCGAGTTATTCGACGAAAACAGTTAGCCCTAAAATTCAAAATGGCGGCTAACGCCACAGCGTCGTCGCCAACAACACTTTAATTATAATATACCAAAAATAATGTAATAACGAAACACAGGTGTTACGTGGGAGCTTCGGAAGATCAATGGCGACCATGCAGCGATAAATATTATCCATATTTACCGAGTCCTCGACCAGCGATCAACAGTTCACCGAATTACGATCACGCTCATGCCCAATATGGTCAAAACAATAGACCGTCCTACCGATTCGAGGAACACGGAAGGAGCGACGAGAATTCTCGGAACTGTTACGAAGCACGACACTGGCCTATCGCTTTCCTCCACCCCATCCCACCGCCTAACACAACGGACTCCGTGGCGCTCGCCAACGACCGCCGTGACTCGAACGAGCACGATGTAAACAACACGAAAGATAACAATCGCTCGACTACGCCAGGGGAAATAGCACGAGAAAAAAACGTGTCATCAACCACCGAAAAAATGTCAAATTCCTCAATAATTCGTATTCAACCATACAAGAGTCACTTGAAAAGACGTGGCTTAATTTCTCCGAGTTCAACTCGTCCCACGAATCGCACAAAAACGTGGTACAAAAAATTTCATCGTATTACCATTACGCCAGCAAACGATAGCTTGAAAAATATTTCGTCCGACACAACGATCTCGAACGACGAAAACGAATGGACGTCGAAAAATAACGTAACATCGGAAAAAAAGATAAATGACGATTCCGATTTATTATTTCATAAAAATAACAATTTTACCAGTGCTCGAGACAAATCGAGATTCGCTAGAATCGAACGTGTCACCAGAGCCAATTTCAATGTCGAAATTCAACCGAAAGCATTAATAATTCCGAAAAAAAATTAATTATCGATTTTTCTTTCTTTTAACTTCGATTCAATTTCTTTTGTACGAATTTTGCCAGTTTTTTTCATTCATCTACCTCTTCGCAAACCCAAAAATATAATCCAAAATCAAGTATTTTTATTTTATCACTTAATTTTATATTTGTATATATATTTTATATTGTATATGCAATGAGAATTGCGAAATATATAAATATATGTGTAGTTATAGTGAGTCGTTCGAATCACGTGAAAAATATCACGAAAAAGTGGACAAAATAAAAAAATAATATTCTATTAATATTGTAAATAATTCGTTTCAGCTTTTCGCATAAAAAAATAACGAATTATTTGAGAAAATCATTACGATGGCATGGATTATCAGATTTTCTACCCCCCAAACATAAAACCATCATGGCCGCCCTGACGCGAAAAAAAGGTGGCGAAGCGGCCGCCATATTGGTATCCAAATTTTCGATCGATTGCAAATTGACAAAAAAACACTTTTATCCCATTAAAAAAGTTTTAAAACATCGATCGAAAAGAAATGATCAGATAAAAACATAGTAATGATTCATAATAACTCGTTGACATACATTTTCCAAAACAAAAACAATACAAAATTCATGTGTTCGAAAAATGGGATCGAAAATATTGATTCTTGCTCGTTGCGAAATCGTTGCCAGAGAAAAAGGCTGCATTGTGTGGAAAATAAAAAATAGGTGAATTGGAATTGCTGTACCTTGAATAATCAATCGTGGCAGGATGGTGTGAGGGATGAAAAATTGCAGGTTCAAAAGAGTTCGATTCTGAGGAAAAGAGGACGCTCATCGAAGACGGAGACCATGACCGCTGCTCGACTCGTCGTCGACGTAACTGCGCGCTGAGTGCGCGAAGCAGCGACTTGTGATGCGGCACTACGGCGCATGCGCAGTAAGACACGAAGCTTTTCGCGTATTTTTCGCGGGATCATTCGATCGAAGCAAAATGCTACGAAGTCGTTCTGATTTCCAAAAATATGAGAGAAATAACGACAATTAGAAAAATTTGCGATAAATTAAACCTGATTGACAATTATGCAGGGAACGAATAATCTCCGATCATAAAAAACCAATAACCGCTTCGAAAGGTGTTTCGCGTGTAGAGCAGGGAGCAAGCGCCATCTACCGACCTCCGTAGCCCCGCCACCTCGCGGAAGTTTGTTGAATTAAGCCCGACGCAAAATCTCGAGAAAACCTAACCTCAAAAAAAAAATCTCTCAATCTCCGCCCGGGATTTCCGCTCAATTCTTTCGCATTTCGTCGTGTTTTTTTTCTTCCCCGGGGATTAGCATAGCTCATCGCTCTAGTGAAATAAACCATCGAACTGCAACCGCATTTTTTCACTCCCGAAAAGGTGCGAGCATGTTTATTACCGGGGAAAATATGAAATAACGCGAGAACGGAGGGAATAGTTAAAAGGGGGAATCGGTGGTGATTCGCGGCGCCAGACGCCTCGCGCTCTCTTCGGTTTTTGCGCTCGTTCGTTTGTCTGTGTGTGTGCGTGCTGTTAACAATCCTCATTTATTTTGTGCCGGTTTTTTCAACAAACTGGATTAACACTTTCGTCAGTTTTGATGTTATCGAGAATCGAGACAAGGTAAGAAAATGAGGTTATGATAAATCGTCTCTTTTACATCAAAATAACCATTTTTTCGCTACTTTAATTTAAATGAACATTAAAATTCCTTGTTTTTGACATTTTCGATGTTTTTTTTTTTTTTCTTTTCTTCGCACCCGATATTTATCGTTTTTTCTCTCAAAAAACAAAGATGTCAAAAGGAAGATTAATTACACGCTCCGTAACGAGCACCAGGCCCGTCGAAATGACTCTCAATCTTGATTGCATCGAGGATTCCCTCAGCGAAGCGCAACAGTTGACGAAACTAAAATTGCAAGAAAATTATGACAAGGTAAGTCGAAAAAACGATTTTTTACCATTTCTTAGCGAATTGTGACAACTTTTTCGACTCAAAAACGTTAAATTACGGTTTTTTAATTTTTCAATCATTTTTCTCCTCCGAAAATGACCAGGTAGCGGCAAAACTCGACGAATTGGTAAAGGAACACGGCGCCCAGAAAGTTTGCCAAGCGGGACTAGTCAGCGGCTATCATTATTCGCTGTAAGTTAAAAAATTTGCTCCCGAAACCTGAAAAATGAATATTTATCAATTTTTTATGCTCCGTTACCAAAAAAAATGATTTATCGCCTTTTCCGCAGCCCTGGAACGAAGAAAACTCTGTTGCCGAAGCCCCATCCTCAGGGAATTCCTCTGAACGTGGTGAGCAACGTAAGTTCATCAATTAATTGCATTTTTTTCATTTTTATCACATTTTTCGAGAAATTTTCAACTTTATTTCTTTTTTTTCACAGAATCAACAAAAAAATCAGGCGATTAAACTCAACGTGATGAATAACGCGCAAAACACCGGGGGCCAGGGCAATATTCAGCTTCTCATGAATCCAAGAATTTTGTTGGGAACCGTCGCCCCGTCCGGAGCTCAAGGTCGTTATTAATTCATCGATTAATCAATGGAAACGTAAAATTTAACAAAATTCTCAAATAACGTCACTTTTTTTGGCTAATTTTGTTACAGGAGTGACGACAACGACTACGGCGTCTTCGATGCCCACGGTTCAAGTTTCCTCGATGATGAATCAGTCGGAAAATGTAAGAGTTACAAAAAAACGTGTTTTCCAATCGAAATATCAATATTTTTGATCCTCTTCTTGAAAATGAACATTTTTGGCAGGCTCCGAGGAACAGACCCGCAAAAAACACTGGCGGAAGCACGGCTCAAGTGGTCGGGACGAATAAAGGTAAAAAAAAAGGCGATTCATGAAAAAAATTGATTTTTGGATTAAATTTTATCGATATTTTATGAAATTTTCGTATAAAATACTTTCAGGCCCTTCGATACCACAGAGCGGAGGAAATTCTAGAGTTAAAAATGCGAATAAGCCCGCAGTTCAACTTCATAATTTGACGATTTGGCCCACCGAGCAAACGAGCACCGGTGGAATTTGCGTTGGTAGTAAAAATTCGAGTGAGTTTTGTACCAAATTACGAAAAAAATTATTTTTTTTATTCCACATTTTTTTCATTGATAAAAAATGTTTTATTTTTAGCCGCCGATCAAATCGAAGAATCGAAGAGAAATTTACCAGATGGACGTGAAATAACGTTCAACAAATTGAACGGTGGACGTACCTTTCCCTCGTTAGTTGTTGTTGCCCGGACTCATTTACGTACTAAAGACATATCGACCCAAGTCTCCCAAAAAGAACGATCGGATTTAGGTATTTAAACAAAAAAATCAATCATTTTCATTGTTTTTTGTTTGCTTAATAATTTATTCCATTTTCAATCATTCAATTATAATTATTAATTGAAAACAATCACAAAATCTTTTCCAATATAATTAATTCTCGAATAATACTACGGAGAAATAATTAACTTTCAAAAATACGATTGCAATAAATTTCAATTGGTATCAAAATGACGAAAAATTGTTTTTATCCCAAAAAAATGATATTAAAATACTTCCAAAATACAAATGATTGAAAAATCCCATTTTCTTCAATATTTATCATTAAAAAATCGATTTTAAATTACAGATTTACGAGTTAAGAGCGTTTTGATGTATTCGGCTACAAAATTCGCTGAATGGTTGATACAACGCGGTTTAGTCAGATCGGAACAATATTGTCCTCAGCATAGTACAGGAAATCAAAAAACGAAGTTAAAGCTTGGAATGTACAGCGATTCTTCCGGAACTTTTCCATACTCCGGAGGCTACGTTTGGATTTCGAGCTGTTGTCCCGATCGTTTTGTCTCAGTTTTCAATGGTTCTCTCTTCCAAGGATCTCCCCACGTGCCCAGCGTCATTTTGAAACTTATTTATCACTGGGCTTGTCAAACAAACGTTCAAAATGTTATTTCCTGGGTCAAAGTCTCCAATGTTTATGTGAAAAATTTTTATACTAATTTGAGAAGCGTTTGCACCGCTGCTGTCTCCGATAAAGCGACCATGATGGGTGGCAAAGGATCGATGATTCAAGTCGGAGTTATAAGTCTTGGCACCACATCGCAAGATGGAAATTTACGACAGGTTTTTATATTTTTATTCGATTATAAACCATTTTATTCATTTTTTCATTAAAATTTCATGAAAAATTGAAAAAAAATGTAAATTCTTTACTTTTCGGCGAATTCGCCGAGTTCGATTTGACGAAAAAATATTTTTATTCATAAAAATTATATTTTTATTTTGAAAAAATAAAAATGCTATTTTCTTCCAAAATTCGCGTAAATAAACTTGTTTTATTGAATTTATGACTAGAATCGAAACGGTGAAGAATTTCCTGGCCGATTTATAAAAATTTGATGAAATTTGAGAAAAAATGTAATTTTATAAAGAAATTTTCAAAGTTTATGTTTATGATATTTTTATCGTAATTATGTTTTTTCTTTATTTTTGAAGGTAAAAGTGGAAGTTTTGGGTGTTTTAAATCCTGAAACATCAGAAATACGATTACGAGCTTGCGAACCTCTCTACGATGGTGACCGGTCGTTCAAACGTCGTTTCAACAATATTCTTCATCCCCTTAAAGAATGGGTTCACAAAGATTCGAAAATAATAACGGATTATACGGTAGATCGAAGCACGTTGCAAGAAATGGGTTTCACTCAAGTCGTTCAATCAGCGTTCAGCGATCAAAATCCACGAAATATGAAGAGCAATTATCACATGATGGAATATTTGCGAAAAATCGTTCCCCGCATGTTTCAAAATACACTCAGTCTATTGAGCAGGCAAATGATACAACAATTTTTGGACGAACTCGTTTGGCGAGAAATGTTCGGCGCCACTGCGACACGAGCTTTCGATAATATTATTCTTCACATCGCTGAACAAACGAGAATCGATTCTCGTAAGTTTTTTCTACAAATTTCCCAAATTTTGCTTCTTTATTTAAATGACGCTCAATTTGGTTTTTTCATCAACAAAATTGTCGAATGTCAATTATTTTGTGAAATAATAGCCAAATTTGATTTTCCGCATCAAAAACGTTGCTAAATGTCATTTCTTTACAAATCTATTTGCCAATTTTCATTTTTTTCATAATCAAGACCTCGAAATATTGTTTTTTGGGTCTAAAAGTGTAAAATTTTGGTTTTTTTTTCTACAGCCGATTCTTTGCTCGAACGTTTGGCAAAAATATCAGCAAATCCGTTCAAGGATTGGTCGTACTCGCCAAGAACGAGTACAGGAGCGATAATAACGACATCGGTTGGAACGCCAATTCCTCAAGTTGTTAGTCAACAAGGGCCGCGTGTCGTGACGATGGACAATTCAAGACGATCGGCCACGAGTCCCATAGGATCGCAATTCAAGCCTGGACCCAGACGTGGAAAAAAAAGGCCAACCAATTCGGCACCGAGTCCCGAGCCCGAGATAAAACGTTCCAACAATATTCCCGAAGCCCTTAAATTCGAGGGACAAATTCATCTGGAAAAATTTTATTACGCGACAATGGAAAGCGACAAAAGTTTATTGAGCAAGGAAACAAAGTCTTGTTGCGCTTTTAAGGTACGAGAAATTGTTCAAAAAGCTCTTTAGGGGTAAAATGAACCAACAATTAGTTTTTCGAGTAACTGTTATTTTTTTTTTGCTTCATTTTAAAAAAATACGACAAAATATCGATTCCACATTGTTAACTGATCCTTTAGGAGCGAGAAAAAAATTAATTCGCCATCTATTCACTGGAAATTCGACGAAAATGCAAAATTCGAATCTTCGGACAAAAAAAATGATGAAAAAACTGAAAATATTAAAAAATATCATTGACGTTGTAGTCTGTTCTTCAAAATTTGTGAATTTCAAGAAATTCCAATATTTCTGTCACTTTTTAATCAGGTATGAGCGTTTTTTTCGAAAAATCAATCTTTTTTATCTCGGAAATGAAAAATAGACGAAAGAAAAACATATTCATCGTTAAAATTCTCGACTGCAACATCATTCCTTCGTTTTTGAAGCTCCACGAGGAAAAATCTATGAAAAAAAATGCATTTTTCGAAATATCGTGATCCCTTAATTGCACTTTTTGAAATTTTTCGTTTTCAGTGTTTTCTCTGTCCCGCTACGATGAGATGCAACACCGAAGTAATGGCGCACATGATAAGTCACGTGCCAGCTCGTGTTCCGGACCAACAAGAATCTCCAGTTTGTCAATATTGTTGCGCCGCTTTTTCCTCAAAGCATCAAATGGTTACTCACGTTTCTGAGACACACACGAAATTCGGTCAAAGCGACGGTGACGCAATGGTCGTTTGTGCTATTTGCGAACAAAAGTTCTTCGGTAATTTCCAAAAAAAAACCAAAAAAATGGTAAAATTTACAAAAAACTCTTCATTTCTGGCAATAATTCTCGATTTTGTTATTCTTTTCTCAGGAAACGATGGCGCTTTGTTGGTCAATCATTTGGGGTCGATGCACTGTCCGTCCGAGATGCCTTATCGTTGCGAAAGTTGCAATTATCGAACTTCGAGTCACAAGGACGTGATCGATCATTTTTACAAAGTGCATGAAAAGGGCGAGGGTCTCCAGTGTCCATATTGTTTGAAGGTACGAAAAAAACAGTGGAATTAATGGAAAAATTGGGGTAAAATGGAGCCCAATTGAAAAAAATGAGGAAAATTCAATTTTTTTTTGGTTTTTTTCGGTTTTTGAAGGTCATTCAGTTCATCGTCGACGGACGTGCAAACTCTTCGAACGTTCACGCGTATCTTTTGCACATGCAACGACACATTGTCCGGAGGGAACAGGGCAGGGGTAACAAATGTTCGCGTTGCTGTTTGTGGTTCAATCAAAGAAGTTCGTTGAAAAATCACCTCGAAGAGCTCCATCAAACCGTCACAGGACCGAGTAAATTTCATTTTTTTCATATTTTATACGAATTTTCAATTTTTTTGACATTTTTCTCAAATTTTTTTGCTTTTTTTTTCTTTTCTGATGCAGAAGTAACGCCCTGCTCGAAAGTGAGCACGGGAATTATGATTTCGAGACACAGGCTCGTTAACACTAAACGAAGCGAAATCGAAAGTCCGCCACCGGAATTTCCGGAAGACGAAAAATTCAGCAAATGGAACGACGGACCCATTTCTGTCATCGTTTCTGACAATAATCTCAGTTGCCAGGAATGCGAGGAGGATATCAACGAACCTGATCATTATCCGTAAGATTTTTCCATTTTTTTTTTACAAAAATTCACTAAAAATCGTTTTGTTCTCGATTTATTTAAATTTCGGACAGTTTAATGCAAAAGTTTGACTGTTTTTGTCAAAATATTTCTGTTTTTCTCGAAATATCAGAAAGTTTCTGGAAAATTCATTCTTTCGATAAACCTGAAGAAGAAAAAATCACGAAAAAATGGAAAATAAATCATTTTTTTGAATTTTCATTTTTTTTTCGTTCAGGGGAGAACAACGTTGTCAACAGTGTCGCTACGTGACGTGTTGTTGGCGAGCATTTAAAGAGCATCAGCGTCAAATTCATAACGAACGTCCAATGACGAGTCTAGTTGTTCCATCGCCATTAATAAATATTCCACTCGATAAAAAAATGAGTTGTTCGTGTGGTGAATTCTCGACGAACGATGGAAATTCGTTGGGTACGTAAATTCTCGTAAAAAACGTCAAAAATTGAAAAATCGATAGGAAAGTGAAGTGAAAATGAAATTTTCGTTTTTCCAGCAAATCATCTGATAAAGTGCGACCGAGGATCGGCGTATCCGAGCGATGAGCAGCAGTCAGGAATGTTGGACAGTTTAGGCCTCGTGCCGAAAAGTACATAACAAAAATGAATTTGAAAAGAAAAAGAAAAAAAAAACTGGAAAAAATCGTACTGAAGAAATGCCGAGGGATTAAAATGGTAAAAAAAATCAAATTCGCGTTTTTTTTCGTCGGATTTTGTGCAAAATAAATAAAAAACTGGAGAAAATCTTACTGAAGATATTCCGAGGGATTGAAATCGTGAAAAAAATCAAATTCCCATGTTTTTTCATCAGATTTTGTGCAAAACGAGAAGGAGAACTGAAGAAAATCGTGCTAAAGGAATGCCGAGGGATTAAAATCGTTAAAAAATCAAATTCTCATTTGTTTCGTCGAGTTTTGTGCAGTGTAAAAAGAAAAAGACGAGCCAATCGATTTTGTTTTGAAAAAACAAAATTTTTGACCTCGATTTTTGTCTCTCTCTCTCTCTCTCTCTTTCTCTCTCTGTCCCTTGGCCAACGAAATCGAGAGCCTCTCAAAATTCCCGTGTGAAATTTTTAAACAACATTTTTATTTAGCAATTACCTTCTTTATATATTTACGAAATAATAAATGTAGCATACAAGATTATCGATGGTGCTCGGTGTTTTGGTCTCCTGTTTTATTATTTTTTTGAACTATTTTTTTTTTTTAATTTTTTCCTTTTATTTTATTAATAATTAAGAAATTTGTTGTGTTTTATTTTTTCCTCCGATGAGCAAACGTGTGGCGGTTAAAAAACGAGGGAAAATTTATTTATGTTTGTTTGAAATTTTTTTTGTTTTTCCAGAACTCAATAAAGACGAAAAAAAACTGGATTTTGGCTGTTGTTGTTTTTTTTCCTGTTTTTATATCGTTCATTGTTAACTGATACACCAAAACAGTCGGATTTCCACTTAATACTAATTAATCTACGTAGGTGATGAGTGTGTTTTTTTTCATATTTTGTGACCTACTGCATATTTTTTTGTTAATTTTTATAATTTTTTCATTTTTTTTTACATTTTTATGGTTTTTTCGCTGTTTCGCACGCAATCAACACTGAAGTCACGATTTTATTAACAACTCTGCCCCGGGCTACGATCGATTGGGAATTTGCCGATTTTTTTCGTTTTTTTTGTTTCAATGGTTTTTTAATCTAAAGAAATAAAGTATCGTATTTTACGTAATATTAAGTTATATTTAAAATATGCAATTCAGCAGCTATTTGAAAAACTGAAAAAAAAAGAGGAAAAATCACTTTTTCCCCTTTTTTTGGATCTTAAATCGTTTATTTTTTTTTTTTCTTCAAATCTGAATTGCAAAAAGATGTTGTAAATATCTTAATAATAAAATAACTATAAAATAATACTACAAATTAAAACTTAGGCGTAATATTCTTTTAAATCGAAAAATTGCATTATTTTTTTTTTTTTTTTTGGCTTTCCCAACCTGCCACGATCGAGGCTCGGAGAATCGTCGATAAAAAATGTTCCGACGGTCGAAAATTGGCGAAGAAAAGGGTTTTTTACAATTTTTTCCGAAAAAAAAATTGGTTTTCCCATTTTTTTCGACGATTTTCGGCCACGAAATTTCACGAGGGAGATGTTTAAAGTTTTTCTTAAGTGTTTGTGGAATTAGAAGCTTGGCTTATGCGATTAAGAAGAGTGTGTGACACTTCGTACAAGAGAATTAATTGTTCTTCATTTTTTTCTTCGTTTGTTTGTTTTTTTTTTAAGCATGTTAGTAACGAGTCCTACTTTTCTCGACTATTCGTTAATGGTCACGAGTCAACGTTATTGCCTCCCGATTTTTTACAAGCAAAATTCCTCGTCATTCAAATTTGACGAAAAATTCATGGTTTTTTAATAGTTTTTTCTCTTTTTTTGGATTTAAATTGCAAAGTAAATGAATAAAACTTGCTGCTTGGCAGTTTTCATGAAAAAAAAGAGGGTATCATCGAGTTTGAAAACTGCAGCTTAAGGCGCGTGCAGCAAAATAAAAATTTAATTGAAGTTTAAGCGGCTTTTCAGTTTCTTTCCTTGTATGATGCCTGGCTGCTGTGATGGAAAATCTGTAAAAAACAACAAAAAAACATTCGTTTATTACCATTTTTTCGAAAATGGACCCAAAAAAATCAATTTTTTCAATTTTGTCGATTTTTTTTTAATTTACCTGTGACGTTAAATCGAGAGGGCAACGACGTTCGAGATTTAGGAATTACTCAATGGCGTAAAGCATGTAAAGATTGCCAGAATCACAACCCGGTGGAACGAGGGCGTGATTCGGTGGCAAAATCGAAAATCCCAAAAACATGAAAGTACGAACGAGCATAGCTGTGAAAAAAAATACAAAAAACAAGATAAATATCAAAAATTTCGTTATTATTTACGATTTTGAGCCAAAAATAATGAATTTTTCACGTTTTTTCTTTTTTTGCAATATTTTACCTCGATCTGTACGATCTTTTCGGAGACAAACGACGATGTTGTTACATTGGAGCGTCTCTTCGGCGTATTCCAAAAGACATACAAATCCCTCTTTGGAACCCTCCGGCAAAAGACAACTCGGTACTCGAATGTAAAGTGTACCTCGCCATAATAATGTTTCCCATTCAACCGATGTGCTTTCGGTCAGGTGTAGAGTAAAGAGTAAACGTAGAGACTCGTTGTTTTTTACTGCTTTTATTAATTCATCCTCCTATACAAATTTATTGATGATCAAACGTTTTTGTCGTTTTTTTCCAATTTATTAGATTATTCAATGATTTTTTGGGGTTTGTTAGACACACTGGGTCAATTTGACCCGGAGCTCGATTTTTCAAATGTTTCGTAATCAATATTTTCGATAAAATTAACGATTTTTATCATTTTTCTGACATAATCATCGATTCAAATATTTTTCGGGAATAAAAATAC